>JAMZAV010002446.1:0-98705 GCA_024449915.1 Sweltsa coloradensis | reverse complement strand
TTGCAATGAAACTTTCTGGAGACCTTCGAAATCTCTGAACTTAGAACTGCCACGTTTTTTAGCGCAATCGAAAAATTATTCTCATTAATCGCATTTTACGATTTTAAAAATTTCTTCGACTTATAACACCTACATGCTTTGCCCGATTTTAATGAGCTTTTCACAGAACCATTATTTTATGAATTAAGATATTCGTGTGAAATTTGAGCGCAATCGAAAAATTATTTCTCATAAAAATCGAAATTTTACGGGTTTTTTCTTTTTTTTTAAATTCTTTGACTTATAACACCTACATGCTTTAACCGATTGTAATAATTTTTTCACAGAACCTAAATTTTATGAATTAATATATTCGTGTGAAATTTGAGCGCAATCAAATAATTATTTCTTATGAAAATCGCAATTTTACAATTTTTTTCTTTTTTTAAATTACGATTAAGTAAAGAAATTAAAAATTAAAGTTTATTTTTTATTTAATTTAAATTAATTTTAAAAAATCTTCAACTTAGTAATGATTTTTTCACAGAACAACAGAAAATCCGCATAACACATGGCAGCTCAATGCACCAATTACGCTCATCCAACAACGCGGCGGGACTTAAGCGTTTTCCTAGTAATAAGGTTTTACAACTTTTTTGCCAACACCAGAACTTGTTGAGTAGGCCTACATTATTGTCCGCAATTAGCAATGGTATTAGATTAGTAGTGTACAATACTTTCATTGCTAAGATAATTCAAACAATGTTTAAAATAATCCCTGTGAACTTTTTGTTAGTTATAAAATTTGTTCCAGCTTGATACTACTTAGTGCTTACATATTATTAATTCACTGTTTACAATTTGCAAAACAACTCGTGGAAAAAGTGGTTTCATCTACTTGTAACTTTAAAGTTGATATTTTACTTGGTTACTTGGAACAAATTAACTTTAAAAGTTCCTTGTACTGCCGTTATGCTCATGAATTCAGAAGTAAAGATTAAAATTGCTGTAGCATCAAATTAAAATGATTAGTTTTTTTAGGATTTCTATTCTATTTTTTCTCATTTTACCAATTTAGATTTTATGAAATTTAAAAAAGATGACTGTTTTTTTTTTTAAAGTAGAGTTACTGTTAAAGGAACTATGTTCCTTTCGAGGAACTTGTACATTCCTATTTTAAAGAGTAAACGGGATCGTATACTGTTAAAAGTTCCTTTCCTGTCAAAGTTACTTGACCTTTCAAAGTTTCTTATTTTTAAGAACTTGACCAAGACTATTGTCAGACTACTTTGATTATTTTTATTATTATTATTATTATTTTTTTTTTTTTCTGACGATGGAATTGAGTTTTGATTATTATTATTATTATCATTTAATTATTTTTATAAAATATACTTTTGAGGTGTCCAACTCTTACTGCCAAGTGGGATGAGCCCCTAGTATGTTATCCATGGAAATGTTTTAGCAATATTGATGCTTGTTTTGCCCATTCAAAGGCACTATGATCTGATTGTAATAATTGTTTTCAAGTTTAATAATTTCTCTATATACATAATATTGTTTACTATAAAACAACCATATACTTTTTTCTTGTAATGTTGTACAAACTTCTAATCAATGTACAAACTTAATTGAAGTTGGCAAGACGGGGAAAGAATGGATCGGAAACAAAGGTTTTACTGTGGTCATGTGTGTATATTCTACTTTTTTAATACAGTTTATGAATCTCAATGGCAATTAAATTAACAGCAAATAGTACAACATGAAACTATAGGCTACAGATAAAAATATTATTTTGATTATTTTCCTGTCAAGTCATAAATGGTACTTGCACCTTTCTTCCTAATTATTAAATAATACTTGTGTCCATTGGCGTTGTGTGGGACAACTAAGTGAGTTTCCATTTTGTTGATGGTATCCAGGCGCTGTTTTATGGGGTGGCACGACTAGGCCTGGTCCGCATCTAAATTCTCTGATAATTTTTTTCGAATTTCTGTTCTGTTTTGAGATGGATTGTGATTTTGATATGTACTATATGTACTTATGCCTCCGTCATTCATTAAACAATTTTATCAGGTCATCTTTATGTTACAATTGTGTTCCCGATAATACAACAGCTCTAAAATAATACATTATTTAAATTTTTCAACTTGCACGTTGGAAATTTCCACACTTTGAGCACAATTTTTGTTGTTTTTGTCATCTCAAATTTAAATTTTTAAAATCATGGAATACGAGTATTTGTGTCATATACACCATTAAAATATCGATAATTTCCGTAGTGTCGAAAATACATCTTCTAAAAAGCACAAATTAAAAGTGACCTGCAGGGCAATTCTGGGGTGATCCTCCCCCCCCCCATGTTGTTCAAGATTTTATGGCTGAGCCACCCCCATTTTTATGTCTAAAACCGCACCTGATCACTTATTTGTTAAGAGTGCAGATATGAGCAGGAAATGAACAAGATAATTATATGGGTTCAATCTTGCAATTGAACAGGAATACTGTAATGAGAGGTTAAGTAATAACTACTATGTAGGCTGCTACTACAACATAATCAATTTATTCATTCATTTCTCAATTTTAAAAAAATGCGTAAACTATTCTTACCCATAGTATGTAGAGATATTGTTTCTTATACAATGTTTTTTTCTATATTATATTTACTATATTAATATTATATATTATATTTGTATGTTTATTTGAGTTCATTCTTATTTAGTTCAGTTATCCTTTTATAACATCATATAGCATCAATCATCATCCTTGATGTTGTTCATATAGGTTGACAATGAGGTCACTAACTCTAAGGCAGTATAACTGTTCAAGAGGAGTTGTTTTGTCTGTCTGGTGGAAGATTGGAAAACAAATGTTACAAGTTATTGCATTCAAGCATAAATGTGATGATTTTTTTCTCTTTACTGCCTTGTGAAAATGATACAATAAACTTTGATAATATTTACAAGTATTCTTTAACTTTTAAAGCATAATACTTATTTTTACTTCCTTTTCACCATTCTCATAATGTTGTGCTGGAGGAATTTGCTTAAAATATTTCAGATTGTATTGACCAGTTTATAGTATACAAAATGGAGTTTCTTCAGTCAATTTCTTTGATTAATTAAATTACGGCCGATAACAGTCTGAGACGTTTGGCAAAGGCTTTCCCTTGCACTTGTTCAGCCACCCGGGCCAGCCTGCAAAGCCCTGTCGGTTGAGAACCTTAGCCGCGCACTTGACGTCGTCGGCCACAGAGTCGTCGGTCAGCGCTGATAAAAAATTGTGCAAAACAATAATTATTAGTTTCAAGTTATTCAAGCTCATACCAGTCTTGGGCACGTTCCCCCAAAAAAGGAACTTTGAAAAGTTAAGTTACTTCTGCCTAAAAAGGAACTGAAACGTTCCTCGTTCCTCAAAAGGAACTTGGTTCCTTTCACGTTCCTTATAGGACCATCACTGATTTAAACAATAATAAATGTGAAATGAGTATTTATCAGAACTCTTATTTATTAAAGTGAGTCCCAGGCCATCCTATGAGGGTGGCGCCATTTTCGAAAACACAAGATGTCGCATTGATATTTTTCATATACTGCAGTTTACGATATCAGGTACTGGAATTCGACGGGATTACGACGGCGAAAGGAACTTATAAAGGGACGTTAAATTCGTTCCAAGTTCCTACAAAATAGTAACTTTGACGTTATAAGTTCCTGATCTAAGAAAAGGAACGCGTTCCCACAAAAGTTCCTGAAAAAGTAACGCGTTCCTCCCCAAGACTGGCTCATACAAAATAACAAGCCATTCTATAAAGCTGCTTTATTGATAAAAACTATAATAATTGAACTAATTGCCAAATGTAAAAGGAGCTACATAACAGTGGAATGATTTAATCATAGTTAGGTGGTGGGTAGAAGCATTGACATTTACTTTTATCTGGGTGCTCGTTAGGGCGCCGCAGCCAAGCCTTGGTGCGCTGGTACATCGAGTTGAAACGCTCGTTGGCAAACTTAAACAATAACCTTGAATGTATTCAACTTGCTGTATAGAACAGCTGTTCTAGGTCGACTGGCGATTTAAAATTGTAATTCGTATTACTGAAATACTAATGTGTTGATTCTAGAAGGCATGTGCAAGCTGCGAAATGTGCAATGTTGGTGATCTAAGGATACCGGTAGGGCCTGTTATTAAATCTCCCAAAGCAGGGAGCGAAATTAATTAGGGGAATCAACCTCTATTTTCTTAAATATGCAACCAAGTCAAAATAATATAGTGAATGGATTTGAAATTTGGCTCTATTAGGAAATAAAACTTTTTTTAACGTTTTTTTTCTGATCTGGCATACGGCAAATACCGCCTCTTCAAAATTATTTCATACTTCAGTTAGCCCTAGTACTACACCATTCAACGTAGGTAGTTGTGTTTTTGTGACAATATAATTTTCAACTGGTTTTCTAGAAGCTGTCTGAGAGAGAAAAAGTTTTTTTACAAGTACTGCCAAACGAAAAAATTCGTAGGAAAGATCACTGTAAAAAATCCTTTTTTTCCTCTCGTACAGCTTCCAGAAAACCAGTCGAAAATTAATGTCTGAAGAGGCGATATTTGCCGTGTGCCCGATCAGAAAATTTTGAAAAAAATAGTTTTGATGTTCTAATAGAGCCAGGTTTCAAAGCCATTCACTATATTTTGACTTTGTTGCATATTTGAGAAAATATGAAAACGCGATTGATTCCCCTTAATCAACAAGTTATCGAAGAAGAACATACAAATAAAATCTTACCATGCGTTGAAGTTTCTTGTTGGAGGTGCAGAGTATACAAAAATAAAACATTTTCGAGCACTGTATAATCTTGCTTGGTGGAGGTGCCGTGTACGAAAAGTGACCCGATCCCTTGACCCCAACTCCCAAGTCCCCAAAAACATTCTGTATGGTATCATCCATCCTTGTTTGAGGGCGAACACCGAATTGTGTTCGGCACACTTTGATCACGAGACCTGACATGCACAGAAGGACGGACAGCGCCAAATGTCGTAATGCGGCATACAGGGAAGGTTCGCTCCTTAAAACACTATAGCCTACGTTTATGTTCGAGTTCGATGACCTGGACAATGTTGAGAGCAACTGTGACAACATTTCGTGAACAATTATTATTTGATTAAATTGGTGAATTATATTGGTACTAATTGATACCGTGTAATTGCATAATTTTGCAAATTTCAGCGATTATGTTCAATCCGTTAATTTACACTTCCAAATTCCAAGCGACCAAGGTCCGCTGATCCTCCGGCAACGGCAAGCGCGAGCGGGAGCGTAGAGTGGATTTTACCAAGTGCCAACTGATATCAAAATGAAAATTTGAAGTTGATTAAGGTTTCTATTTCGACACTTTTAATGGGTTAAGAAAAATAATTATCTTGTAACAACATTGATTTTGGATTTGAGCTTTATATGTTTCAACCAAGACTTTGCAGAATTAAAACGCAAGTATTTGAAAAATATTTGTAGAAATTTTTCGTCTTTATTAGGTAGCGAACCTTTCCTATATTACGCCTGCTTTTTTGTCCGTCTGAGAATGTCACTTCTCACGATAAATACTGAACGTACCTTAGAGTGACATGCTATTTTGTGTGCATTATTCTTCTACAAGGATAGGATAATACCCCCGGTGGCGGGGTTAGCCTCACCCAAAAGACTTGTAAATACTAGGCACCTACACCAAAAGCGAAATTTGAAACCTTGAAATGAACGTATTATTTTATTAGTATACCTTTCTTCGACGATCTAAGGAATTAAATAGTTTTTCTCTCTCTTTTGGGTACTCCTGAACTGAACCCGAGCCGTTATATTTATTTTTAAAAAAGGGTAAATTGCACCATTGTGCTTTATCAATAAATCTATATTCCGTATATATGAATTAGAATATTTATCGAACAGCACTTTGACATATTATACTGTAGTAGTAGTAGTAGTAGTTCTTTATTCTGTTGTTACAATATTATGGTTACAACAAAAATGGCGAGGTTCAATCGATATGGATTGTTCTTCCACCTAACCATTTTACATATTATAAATACAAACAATAATATAATACACAATACAAATAATATTCTAAAATTTAAACATAGAAATGGAAGATTAATTAAAGGAAACACAATAGATACCTATTTAGTTAAGTAGATGTGTACTTGATACATTGAAATGACTGTGGGTTTGTGCAGTTATTCTGCCAAAAGGAAATGGTATTTACAATCGGGACAGTGTGTGACAATAGACTACCGGTATAGTATGAAGATGTATTTACATGAAAAACTCATCTAGATTATAATAAGGGGTTTCTATGAGAAACTGCTTTATTCGTTTCTTTCGAAGGTTAGGTCTTAATATATCAAGGTTTATTATTTTAGTCGCAAGAGCATTATAAATTCTTCGTCCCATATAGTATATATGTTTTTCGAGATGAGTGGTTTTATGGGAGGGATACTGAAGTGAGGTTTTGTGTCTTGTATTATGGTCATGTTGAATTAAGTTTTTGAAGTGTTCCGGGTTGTCAATCACAAAGCAAGCTGCGCTGTGTATGTAGACATTTGTAACTGTTAGTATTTTGAGCTCTTTAAACATATCGCGACAGCTAGCGCGGTGCCCAAGCTTGCCTAATATTCTAATGGCACGTTTCTGCAAAATTAGCACTCGATTAATCAAGTTTTTATACGTTGTTCCCCAAGAAAGTATTCCATAGGATAGAATTGAGTGGAAATTAGCAAAGTAAGCTACTCTAGTTATCTCTGAGCTTGCAAGAGTGGATAACATACGGATAGCATATGTGCTAGAGTTTAGTCGCCTACAAAGCTTATCAATATGTGGTTGCCACGTTAAAGTGTTATCCGTGCATAATCCCAAGAAGTTACATTCACTTACAGTTGTTATTGTGCCCTTTTGAACAGTTAGGTGTGGAATTAACAGTGCTATATTTGATTTTAGTCTGAAATTAAGTAGTTGTGTTTTTTTATCATTCAGGTGCAATTGATTAGCTGAAAACCATGTGACAATTGCATTTATTATTATTTCTGCACATACTTTTGTATTTTTAGAATCTGGACATGATATGATTATACTTGTGTCGTCAGCAAATAGAGTTAGGAACAAGAGTGTGAGAGGTGGAAGATTTTCTTGTTCAGCGATTTTGTTGCAGTATGCTGCAAGGTCATTGATGTATATCAGAAAAAGCAAGGGCCCTAGGACAGAGCCCTGGGGAACTCCAACCTTGTTTGTCTGCCAGGTTGATTTGGTTTGGGTGTTGTTATTGATAACCACAAGTTGCTTTCTGTCCGTCAGGTAAGATTTTAGCCATTGTCCTGCTATTCCTCGAACTCCATAATGGTTAAGTTTTTCGACAGTTTTTTTTGCGACAGTGCGATAGATTTCGAAGGTTCTCTGAAAATGTCATGAACCACGGATAAGCCCTTTGTAACATAGATGGCGATGAAACAGAAAAATGTATAAGTGCAAGTTTCAACAAAAAAAAGCTACAGATATACTTTTGTGGGGAGCGGTATCTCTTCCATTAAAATAGGAGAAGCCGTTTGTCAGGTAGAGAGTGTACAAAGTAACAAACAAAACAAAAATCAGCCGAGTTTCTTTTTACCCTACGAGTACCTAGTGAAAGCAATCCCACTGAAATCAACTGTCAACATTACACGGTGGGACATTATTATAAACTAGTTAGGTCCTACGTGCTTAACGAATCGAATGTCATAAAGTGACTCACCTTCACACCGAATGTTACACTCCCCACCCACGTAGCCTTCTCGGCACCACTTGCTGTTTATCTACACAAATAAAAAAAATACAGGGTGAAATTTATAAAATAAACTTTAAACTATAGTTGAGTTGTGTTGAGGAAATTATGAAAACGGTGAATTTGTAGCGCATTCCAGAAACAAATTACTGTATTAAATTGTTAGGAAATTATTTCATTTCATGAGTGGGTGAATCGTGGCCAACAAGCGGTCATCATTTCATATACTGATGGTTAGTTTGGAGCCGCTTTGGTTTCTCGCACTGAAAATCAGTTCTGTGGCTGAGAGGGTACTGGGTATAGACTCAAATAGTAAATACATCTGTATGATATTTTTATCAATAGTTTTATCATCCTCAACCACATTTTCGAATAGTGATTGACGTACTTGAAATTCCGTACATGGCCCAATGTTTCTCGTTATCGGAACGGTACCTTAAAAAACATTTCTTTTTAATTCTTAATCTAGATGCAATTAACGTGTTGGGAAAAATTCATGTAAATTGTATACAGACATTTTCACACACGAGTAGGCCTACGACATAAACCTCTACTTCCTTTTTTTGCCTACACAATCAATTATTTTCTGTCTAACATCACAATTTATAAATAAATAAATAAAAAATAAATTTATTTAGAGTCTACCCACTCAGTTATATAA
Source organism: Sweltsa coloradensis (assembly GCA_024449915.1). Taxonomy (NCBI): domain Eukaryota; kingdom Metazoa; phylum Arthropoda; class Insecta; order Plecoptera; family Chloroperlidae; genus Sweltsa; species Sweltsa coloradensis. Next base: position 90,272 of record JAMZAV010002446.1, on the reverse strand, counting down.
CTGATTTTCAGTGGGGGACTTTAAATCAAAGCGACCAAGCCAACCCTGCAGGCCCCGACGCAATCGACGAGTGAGCGATAACCAACCAAAGATCGATATTTTTAATAGGAAATATAGCAATCAGTGGTATGGACAGTGCGAACACCCGCGAATCAACGCCAGAATCAACAAGGCCGATTCAGAACAACTCTGAAATTTATTATGTGCTTCGTTGCTAGGACGGCTCCAAAGTCACCGTTTACAAACTCCTAAGACAAGAACTGATGGACTGAAGTCCAAATCAGAAGTTAAAAAACTTCTGACTTTAGCGGGAATCGAACCCTGGACTTTCTGCATTGGAAGCAGATACGCTAACCACAAGACCAACGAGCCACACAACAAGACCAACGAGCCACACAAAAGTCCAACGAGCCATTTATGATTTATAATGTCTGTAATGTGTACACGAAATAGCGTGTATGAGGTACGTTCCACAAGTTTTGCCTTTTTGCCCGATGTGTTGATTTTAATATTTAACACTTTAATTTTTTAGACAAGCATTTGGAGTTTTTTTTAACCACCCAAAAACTTGTGTATTGTGCACTTTTATTTGAAAATTGTCACTGAGGTTAAATTAAAATCCCCTTATTTGAAATGAAGAACAAAAAAACGTCAAATTTTTAAAAATAGGCAGACATCTTTTAGTTTCAAATTCATTAAAAAATATCACTTAGTAGTGTTAAATAATTGGATGAGCGTAGCGAGCGTAGCGAGCGAAGCGAAGATTCCATTTCACTACACTGGAGAAAAAAATCCGGAATGTTTTTTTTTCTTTCTTTTTTTTGTATTTTTGTGTGTTTGTTAACACGATTTCGGCTAAACCGATACTCCGATTGCGATGAAATTTTATGGAGGCCTTTGAAATCTCTGAACTTAGAACTGCCACGTTTTTGAGCGCAATCGGGAAATTTTTTCTTATAAAAACTCAATTTTACGATTTTTTTTCGATTTTTTTTTAATTTCTTCGACTTATAACACCTACATGCTTTATCCATTGTAATGATTTTTTCACAGAACCTTAATTTCATTAATTAATATACTCGTGTTAAATTTGAGCGCAATCGAATAATTATTTCTTATAAAAATTGCAATTTTATGATTTTTTCTTTTTTAAAAATTATGATTTATTAAAAAAAAGTTAATTTTTTATTTTATTTAATTTAATTAAAAAAAATCTTCGACTAAGTAATGATTTTTTCACAGAACAACAGAAAATCCGCGTAACACATGGCAGCTCAATGCACCAATTACGCTCATCCAACAACGCGGCGGGACTTAAGCGTTTTCCTAGTATTTTTTCTGAGAAAGCATCTATGGCATAAAATGTCATTTTCACGTAATCTGTAACGACCACAATTAATTTGTCATACTCAAAAGCAATCATACATTATTTTTGGTCAAATAAACCAATGTAGTTGGATGAGCGTAGCGAGCGAAGCGAAGATTCCATTTCACTACACTGGAGAAAAAAATCCGGAATGTTTTTTTTTTCTTTCTTTCTTTTTTTTTTGTATTTTTGTGTGTTTGTTAACACGATTCCGGCTAAACCAATACTCCAATTGCCATGAAATTTTATGGAGGCCTTCGAAATCTCTGAACTTAGAACTGCCACGTTTTTGAGCGCAATCGAAAAATTATTTCTCATGAAAATCGCAATTTTACGATTTTTTTCGATTTTTAAAACATTTCTTCGACTTATAACACCTACATGCTTAATCCGATTTCAATTATTTTTTCACAGAACCTTAATTTTATGAATAAAGATATTCGTGTAAAATTTGAGCGCAATCGAAAAATTATTTTTCATGAAAATATAAATTTTGCGGGTTTTTTCTTTTTTAAAACAATTTTTTGACTTAAAACACCTACATGCTTTATGCAATTGTAATTATTTTTTCACAGAACCTTAATTTTATGAATTTATATATTCTTGTAAAATTTGAGCGCAATCGAATAATTATTTCTTATAAAAATCGCAATTTTTAATTTTTTTCTTTTTTTAAAATTATGATTAATTTTAAAAAAAGTTTATTTTTTATTTAATTTAATTTAATTAAAAAATCTAGAACTAAGTAATAATTTTTTTACAGAACAACAGAAAATCCGCATAACACGTACATGGCAGCTCAATGCACCAATTACGCTCATCCAACAACGCGGCGGGACTTAAGCGTTTTCCTAGTATATATAAAATTAGAATTAAGCAAGTGAGTGACACAAACTAGTAAAGAGCCCTCGAATCTTACCTTGAATATCCCCAGATTGTAGGTGCCATCTCTCAGGGGCCCCTCCCTGACGGACGTATCTCCTCCACTCTCATTCTCCACCAGGCAAACCCCTACAGAAAGACACGACATATTACAATAAACTCATCGCTCAAAGAAACTATTAGTTGGGTAACTCTTTGCATAATCCTCCTTCAAAAACAAAAGATTCCTGGTTCAAAACGCGGTCTGGCCTGATGTCATATGGGAAATTTGTAGAATGGCACTAAATATGACTAAAAAGTTGACAAAAAGAAAGAAGAACCAAATAAAAATAATGCAGATTTTTGGATGGGACAAATTCAGAATCAATTAAGATCATATTATTATCATCACCACCATATACAATTTTCTGATTAGTCATCTAGCTCAAAATTAAATTTCAAGCATTTAAAAAAAAAATGTTTCTACACTCCTTTATATCAAAAAATAAAAGTAGGAAGACCAAGAGATATAGGTGGATTGACCAAATTAAACAAAGCGTAGAAGAGAGGCGTGTCTTGGGTGGAGGTAGAATTGGGAAGATGGTGGGAAGATAGGAAGAAATGGAGAGATTTGATGAAAAAAGAAGCAGGATATTGAAGAGTTGTCAGATGAAGAGGAAACTGATGAAGTTGTCAGGTCTGGCTGAACATGTGAAATGGGGACGGATAAAAAAAAGAAAAAGTTTCCAATAGTAACTTGCGTTGCACGAATTTTTTGCCGGTACAAATTTTGTATCGTCTGACAAAAAAATCGTGCCACACAAATAAATTCACAAATAATTTTTTGATAGAGCTGTGTAGAAACAATATTTTATAAAAGGTTCAAAATTTAATTTTGGGCTAAATTACTTGAGTCGAGAAATTGAATATAATTGTTGCCTATGAGGACATGTCGCGTTCATAAAAATATTCTGCTCTTTAATTTTGTCCTTATTTCGTCATTCTGCTAACTTTTCAGAAATATTTAGTATATATATTATTTTTAAACCACACACAGCTTTATGGATGACTTTATGCCCGTCAATATGCTAGCGTTGACTTTGGAGCCATGCCAACAAACAAGAAACCTAATGTGTCTATGTACTTTTCAGTCAAGACATGCATAAATTACCATTAGCTTTTACTTCGTAACTTGATGGGCTTTAGATAAAATAACCTGAGTTTTCCTAATAAATATACTCTGTAGAGTATACCCATTTCCTCAAGATATAACTGAGAACCAGTAAACCTTCCAACAGGATTGCCAATGGCAGGAATCGAACCCTTGACCCTCCAGTAGAGCCCGTCATGGGGCAGATAAAATTCAATAAAACTAGAAATAAAACTAGCTTCCGAGTGTTTCAGACATTCAGACAGGACCGGTAGAAATACGTCACCAATCACCATGAGGTGTTGGTTTGATGCTTTAGGTAGGCCTACCGACTGACGTAGCTCAGCTCAAACGTAGCACGAGACACTGAATCTGGATGTTTCGGGTTCGATGCCGTCACGGGCATTCCTGAATGCACAGGATCGAATCCTCTTACAACACTTGGACTTTTCCTTTACTAAGAACCAACACATAACAAAAACTTGTAGAAATACAGCCAAACCTTACACACTCAAAAGAAATGAGATCTAAAAAAAGGGCCAAGCTCATCTACCCTTCCACATTTGCGCATTCTTAATTCATAAACGTACAGCCATAACAGCATCCTCGAAAAGCTTGGCAAAATAGAATTTGCGATTATTAATCGTAAATAGTTCAATCCAAGTTCTTTTTCTAATTAATTTAAACGTAATAACTGCAAATTTTATTTTGCCAAGCATTTTCGAGGATGCTGTAATGGGACACTGTACGTTATGAATTAAGAATGCGCAAATATGGAAGGGTAGATGAGCTTGGCCCTTTTTTAGATCTCATTTCTTTTGAGTGTGTAAGGTTTGGCTGTATTTCTACAAGTTTTTGTTATGTGTGTGATCTCATTACTTTTTCAAGTTCCATTGCAAAATTATTTGTTAAAATATAATAATTTTATCAAAGTTGATTTAATTTCTATGGTATTAGCAATAACAATAGGATGTAAAATATCTAGACCCGGATTCATGTACATCCTGGGTATAGGTGGTATAACTATGGTATAACGACGGTATAAGGACTGGTTAAGTCTAGGCAACTTACATCCAATTAAAACTTTCCCATGCAACAACAAACGCACAGCTAATGTTATTTACACCTATTTCACTGCATCCACAGCCATGTAAATCAACAGATTATCAAAAGAATATTGAAAATTTGCACAGTTTTTGTTGAACGTTTTTATGTAGTGACAGGAGGTTTGCGTGAGATCATTGAAAGAAAAGAATAGGTGTATTATTTCCGTACATTTTTGTATAGCCTAGGTGGACAATCATACTATTGTTTATCTGCATTAGGCTTTTAGTAATCAAAACTAGTTATTTGTGCGGGAAGTGTGTCAGAACAAGGTTGTGCTGGCCTAGGGTTGGCTAGGATTGTCAAACATGTAATGTAAGTAGTATTAATTTTATCTAGTCCTATAGCCTAATGGAACTTTAGACCTTCACTGTTGTATTATAAATAATTTTCTACATCTGGGCCTAGGCCAGGGACGGTTTCTGATTTGTTTTATGAGAGTATAATGACAACTTTTCTCGTTTCACACATAGAAGCAAAATTTAAAATGTCCGCCATTTGTTTACGTATCGCACTTTCCCGCCTAACTCTGCTTATACCGTCAACAAGTGTCAAGTAACTATAGTTACTTGTTGATTGTATGCCTAGTGTATAAGGCTTATTTTAAAACCTTTATTTGGAAGCCTTCCAGCAAACTTTTTCAACTTTTTCTTTCAAAAGAGACTATTACTAACCTTAATGTCCATGTAAAATATGAACATTGTAGCCCCACCCGTCTGGTCAGAATCGCGGGCCGATTGAAACTGACGAATTAGATAGTAGTAGTAGCAGTAGCAGCTAACATCCTTAAAGTGATTTTGAGCATGTTTCAAGCTATTTTTTCACCAAGAAGGAATGGTCGTACCCCAATAAAATTTGGCATGTGTAGTCAGGTACCTAAATCCTCTCAACTTTGATAGTTTTTAAGTCCACATCACGTTACATGACGGCTGGGTAACACCTCGAAATCACCCCAACTCTGCTTGCTGTATAAGGTGCTTGAGTGTGTAGCGCGCCACGGCTTGGCTGCGGCGCCCTAACGGGCACCTAGATAATTAAACAATTCTATTCTGTTGGATCGCAATAAAATAATTTTTTAAAAGTGCTGTATTTAAATAACTGCTCAATTGCGATTAATACATCAATTAAAAATTGTAATTAGCAGTTGTAATTTTGCATTATTTCATACTTTAGCCCGCTCCTATTTTGAACCATGACAACGTATCCGATAATCCGTATATATCATCTATATTCCAGCCATTGCTGTGACTATAATGGGAGAGGTCATTTACAAAGAAGATACTTAAGAGTTATTCAATGTTATTATGCAACATGGGTAGCCTATAAAAGATACAACATGATATTATGTATTTCCATATCCGTTTTATTCGCTGGTTAGCGGAAACTGGAAACTTATTTATTTTTCGGTTGCGTCAGCCGTTATAGGTAATCAGCGTAACTAATAAATTAAATGAGTTTGACATTTGGCGCATTTGAAATGGTTACATTCATTAATTCTTGCACTTTTTCACTAATATTGCACTTAATAGTGGGTAAATCCTTCTTCACATCATCAAGGCTTACTTGGTAAATTGTGAATTTGCATTTACTAGGACGCATATGTGCTGTGTGTGATCATTTTTTCATGCCTGATAGCAACGCGTTATCAGGCGACATTTTATCTAACGTCAACAACATAGAGATAAAATTAAAGCCGTCTACATGATGAAGGTTATGAAAAATGTCAATTCAGCCATAAATCATTACCAGTACTTACGTTTAGTGCAGTTTTTCTTGAGAATTGCAACAGTATTATTAATATGTTGATGCAGCATCAATTAAAATGTATTTAGATTGAAACTAATAATACGAAACAGTGTTATCTTATCAGTCTAGGTTTCTTAGTCTATTTCCAGCTTTAAAGATTATAAATTTGCCTACAAAAACGATTGCACGTGTTTGTCGTAGTAGGGCCACTGTGCGAGTGTTGTTGTTTTATTTTTGTGGTTGGAGGGGGGTAGTGGGTTGTTTAATGATATTTACAACCAGTTGTATACTACAGTCTCGACACACAAATAATTAACAAGAACTTCTTGTCAGTCGAATTGGGTCCGGTCGGTTTCACACATTATCTCAATAAATTGATTAACCTGTATTTGGTATTATTTACTACAATTCAGAAATTTAAAAAAAGTCCGTTCCAACCGGGAATCGAACCACGGATCTCCACATCACGTTGTGTATATAGGTATTCGGTGAATAGATTGTTTTCACACGAGACTCATCGGTCTAGCCCAGACACGGGGCAATCTTCACTGAAGGGTTCTCCAGGGTCTACCTCTGATCTGAGGTGAACGCTGGATTGATTCCTACTAATACTCCTTCGATGCACATTATAACCTTAACAAATATCCTATTTACCCTCTAAAGAGCCGTGTAAACTGATGTGTTCCCTACAGCGAGCAATTAGCACGTGCAAGCTTCATGCGGGATTCGAACCCACATTCTTTCTCTTGCACATCCCCATGCCATACGATGAGGCACCGACATTTTTAGCTTCCTGTCCATATCTTGTGTGAACTATGACCATTCTAGTAGTCTTATCATCATTCATTATGATAATAATGGAGCTGTATGAATCGATGTTTTCAAACTAGTGTCGATTTGGAAATAAATAATAACAGTATATTATATTTATTATTTATACATCATGGAGAGAGAGAGAGAGAGAGAGAGAGAGAGATTGATTGATTGATTGATTGATTGATTGATTGATTAAGGTCTTTATTTTAAGGCGGGATTAAGGCTAGTGAAACCTTATCTTCCATCCAACCTTTAAAAGGAGGTACATTACATTGCATTTTGTATGGTGTTGATAATATACTATAACTTCTACTAATAATAATAACAATGGTAATGAAGGCTTAATGAAATTATAGATAATTAGAACACAAAGTACACAGAGAAAACTATTTACAAAATTATTGCTGAATTCACAGAACGTTTTGCACCAGCAGCAAAACGTTTGCTATTATATGGACAAGAAAACATTTTGCTGAAAACACCAAACGAGTATTGCTAATATTTACAAAACATTATGCTACTTTAGGAAAATGGTTTTGCTGGGTTTACATAACGTTCTGCTGGCCAGCATAATGTTTTGCTGGAGTTACCAAACGTTTCGCTGGGATAGCAGAATATTCTGCAGGTTAGCAGAACGTTCCGCTGGGATTACAGAATATTCTGCTGGCCAGCATAATGTTTTGCTGGGACTACAGAACGGTTTGCTGGTCCAGCAGAAAGTTTTGCTGGAATTACAGAGCGTTATGCTGGTTCAGTAAAACATACTGCTGTACCAGCATAATGTTCTGTAATCCCAGCAAAACATTCTGCTGGCTTGGGACAAGATGTCGCTCGTTCGTGGCAAAAACAAATTTATTAAAATATCACAATGTTATAAAAATATAATTATTTTCACCAAAAAATTCACACAGATACACGCGAGAGTTATTCAATATTAAGAAAACACACGACGGCATTGTTCCTTTTTTCCTCCGACAATCACAAATGGTTGTATTGTTTGCTTCAAAGTTTCTGTACTCTTGCCGCCTTCCGTTGTTGTCTCGTTATCTGCAACGAAGTTGTAATTTTGTAATTAGCTATTTCCCTGAGTTTATCAGCACGGTACATATTAGGTATCATACATAATAATAATTGTACTATATAATCACATGTTGTATTATACATACCTTTATTATTTGCAACTACTTTGTTGTTAAACCTCACAGTCATAGGTAAGGTAACTGGCAAGTAAACGGCCATGCTTGATGCTCGGTGCTTCACTTTGCTATTTCTTCCTCGTGGCGTGCGCACTGTAAGCTATCTCGTCAAATCTCGCGCAGGTCTCGCGAGGTAGCTTGCAATACATATCGCTACATTCGAATCAGCAAAACGTTCGGTAAATTTAGCATAATATTTTGCTGCAGGAGCAGAATGTTTCGCTAAGTACCAACTAGCAAAATATTCTGCTGTTGCAGCGAAATATCATGCTGGATTCTTTATTTTAGAGTTAGCAATAATTGTATTGCTGTTTCAGCATACCTGTTCTGTTAAATTCACCGAAAATATTGCTGGAACAGCAAAATAAAGTTAGCAATAATTGTTTGGTAAATATTTTTCTCTGTGTAATTGGCCTGATGAAAATTACACATAATTAATTGAAAACATAAACATTTGAAATTATGATAAACAGAGAGAGAGAGAGAGAGAGATCACCGCATGAAACATGTCAAAAAATATTATTTTTCTACTTTTGTTAATTAAACACACGAGTACGTTATGTGGGTTAAAGCGCAGCGGAGCGATATATATTACAGACAACCTTGGCTATTGCCCTACATACATTTATTGTTAGTGATCTCTAACATTCATTTTTCTAGTTTAAATACACGTAAGCACATTCGTTCTTTAGGTTAGAAAATAAGGAATGATCTAGTTTTGATTGTGTTTCCATTATTTGTGTAGAATTAATATAGACTTACAGTTGCTGAGAAGACTCCTCGAGGTTTGCTGTCTTAAAAGCTCACGAGTGATCTCGCACCTCCCCAATGTGCGAGCTTCGCAGCTTCGGTGCGAAGCAATTACCAGGACAAATATCAACATCGCACCTAGTTTAGCCAGTCGACTCATCTTTCTAAAAATAAACTTGTCACTTATGACAAACCGGAATTCCAGCGCTCACTTATGACACAGCAATGTTGTGTTGACTCCCAAGGTACACTGTTGAATAATGAATAATAATGAGTCGGTTGTCCTCTAAACTCTTGTGAGGTCATATCCACGGACAAAGCTGGATGTATTGGTTGGGAGTCTTCCTGGGTTTGGATACCATTTCCGCTTGAGGATTTCCTTTCCCAGCTAGATAATAATGTATCGAGAGGAAATGAATTTTTTTCTCATCGATGCACATTATTAAAAAATCGAAAATTAAATGCAAATTCCAAAATATAGCACTACAACTCTAATCACTACAATATTGTTGAATAAACAATAAAACTTTCAACAGCTACAGGTATAGGCTACGGGGTGAATTAAGGTACCCCCCCCTTTAATTATTGTAAGTGAAAACAATTCATACATGTAATTATTGCCCCCCCCCCCAAAAAAAAAAAAAAAATGCACCATATTGCACCTCTATTTTTAATTTTTCACCCTCTCCCCTTTTTAGACAGTTATTCTGGACACTTTAAACATTTTTAAATCTTACCAATTGATCCCTTTTCACAAATTTACTCAATGCGTACAAAAGTTTATCATGTGACTACTTGTTTTGTCCCAAATAGTACGAATTTGGTTGAAAATATTTTTTTTGCGCTTTGCGTACATTTTCCACAACCCATTTTCTAAGAATAATGTGTCAAAGAAACACGCGTACAACATATTTGAGGAATTCTTTGCACTTTTTTGTACAAGCAATTTGCGGTTTTGCGTCAACCAGTGTTACTGAGAACATACCCTACACTTATTTTGAGGTAGAACCAACTTGGTACCCCATCCAGGGAACCTGTATTGCAGGTTGCATACCCGTGCCACTGCCAGGTTTGGTTCAGTAGATAGGCAAAACAATTTGTGGTTTGGTGAGATGAATTTACCATTTGCCAACGATTTTTTGTTAGACGGTACAAAATTTGAAATTGTACCGGCTGACAAAAAAATTGTGCAACACACGAAACTATAGAAAACCATTAACCCTAATTTGGTTGTAGTCTTGTAGATAAGGGTTTAAAGAAACAATACACAAGAAAAACACTGCTAGAGCTAGATGACTTGAATCGGGTTGATTCTGAGGTTATGTCCCGTCCAATTTTTTTAAAAGTCCCTCTTTCATTCTGCCGCCTTTTCAAACGTCTACTGCATTCTTTGAAATTACATTTAGGTACGGAGAGACACATGCTCAAACATTTTTTTTAAGCACAGGCTATAAAGCCTGGCAAGTCAGGAAAAGTAAGGAAAATATATAAATATAAAAAAGTAAGTGAAATTATTTATATTTCTGGCATTTCCTCATTTTCCTTCAATAATTCCTGAAACTCGCTAAATCGAATAAATTAAATCAAAGATATTTGGGGGCAGGCCCCCGGACCCCCATTTTAAAGTACCATCACTGCATTATATAACTGAGTGGGTAGACTCTAAATCCAATTTATTATTTATTATTTATTTATTTAATTATAACTTTGATGTGTGTGTGGCGTCTGAGGTGAGGAGGAGAGAGGTATAAGATTAGATAAGATTTTTTTAAATACCTTCAATCAGCTTTCTTTTAGATACATTTTATATAATATTAAATTCAATGCAGTATTCCTTAAAATCATTAAAAATCTACATTTTATACATTATTATAAAACACAATTTATCGTGCACATATTATCATAACACAGTAGCAAATATAAGTAACATATTTCGAACATAATGACATGTTTAACAAGACATATTTTTTTACTTCTCATTTTAGTTTAGTATTATCATTATGGTATCGAATATGTGGTCATAATAATTTTTTTGGTAGTATCACCTGATATAAAATGAAATACATTCACAGGTGTTAGGTACTAGTCACGGGCGTAGACGGTTTCGTATTATCGGGTGTTCATATTCTGCTGTATCCAGTCTAGGTAATACTCGACGTTCGTATAGACTCCGGGCTCGCCCTCTCGCGCGCAGCCTACTCCTGCCGAGACGATACCACACACCATGGCGCCATTGCCACAAGTTAGTGGTCCACCAGAATCACCCTGAAGACAAAGAAAAAAATCCAAATCATTTAAGTTTTACCTCAAAAAGAAAAACAATCTGAAGAAATCCTTTTATTCCCTTGATGAATTTTGAAATCCATTTGACTTTTTGTAGTGACATATTATATTTTTATAAACATAATTTGTATGTTTTGGTATTGTTGGTATGTTGGTAGTTCGTTTTGATATTTTGTTAGTTTATATCACATAGAAGTGTACATGGATTGTAATTAATAAAAAAGGCGATTTATGATGTTATTGAATTTGTTCAGAGTTGGGCAAGCTACCGGAAAAGTAATTAGCCAAAAATAAACAGTTATTCGAAACTTATTTTGTTACAAAAACATTGTATAATAATTTAAAAATTAGGCCTATTTATGTTCTATTATTTACAAAATTGTGTGTATGAAGGGCATTTTTAAATTTAAATAATATGGTAGTGACACAGTAGTGTAAAATGGATGGCGAATGTCGCCATATCTCTAATTTAAAACCACTAATTCCATGATCCCAAATAAACGACTACAAACAAACAATTTTGTTGCTATATACTCAACATCATAATAATTGAAATTTTATGATTTATGAAGATCCATTACAGTACTTATGAAGAAGGTGCTTAGTATCAGAACTATATGGTTTTCATTGGGTTCATTGGGGAAAATATAATTCTGACCTTTTTATTGTTCATTTTTTTAGTGTTTTAAAATCCTGAAGAAAGCTTATTGGAGAAAAAAAAATCAACGTGTCGTTTAAAAAAAAGGTTTAAACTTTTATATAGCCAGCATATTATTGATGCTCTGGTACTTGGCTCAACAGCAAACTAACGACAAAGAGATATTGAATATCGAGTACCCTACTGAGTTGTTTGTTTGTTTTGCCATAAATATAATACAACAATAAAATAAGGTTCACGAGTATACCATCAAAACAAGAAAAACATATCTATTATCATTTGATAACAGCGACTTGAAATACGAAGTTATTTATCAATTCACATCTATGCCCAAACCAAGTTGAAGGTTAATTCCACAAATTTACGTCTAGTCTGTAGAGCTGTTGGTGCAGTGGCAGCGAAGGTTTCAATGTGACCGGTGGCAGATATTTTCCATACCCTCCCGTGGTGAGAAGTAATTTTGGGAGGGGTGATCAGTAAACAGGGGTCTGGGGGCTTGCCCCTGATTTTGTTTTGCCTTCTAGGTCATTGATTGATTGATTGATTGATTTATTGAATATTACTTAACGTCTCATATCACTTTGGCTATTCGAGACTATGAGTGGTGATAGATGAGGATGAAGTATGAACAGAAGGGAGGAGGGGAAAACAGGTACCGGCACGTAGCCTACTCCTTTCAAAAAGTACCAAGGGGACCAACGACTGAACCTCCCATCCGAAAGGACGGTGTAACCTTGACAGTCATATAGGTTCCTCCACTAACCCGGACTGCCGAGCAGACGTCGAGGAGAACGAAGCCGTTACACTAGCTCCCGAATCCTCCATCTGCTCTAACCAGCGGTATACGTGAGTTTCAGGGCAGAGCGGTCATCCACTCTTCCCCTGACCACGCCCGATTCTGCTTTACTTCGGTTTTTCGAGTGGGAACCGGTTAAATTGCAATTTGCGTTCTAGAGCAGCAGAATGCACAACACAGATTTTTTTGATTCTCAATAAGAAAAACAGGGTAGGTACACGGGGTGGGTTGACATACCCACTCCTGGCATGGCAACGGTCAGGATATAGTTCAAGCCGCCACTAGTTGGTGGCATAAACAAACAACTGTCAATAGTGTCAAGCTCAAGGTCATACCTGGCACGCGTCCTTGTTTTCCTGGTAGCCACATACGAACTGCTCTGTCACATCGTCACCATAGAGATCCTCACACGCCTTCAGGTTCATAATGGGCATATTCACCTTGTACAGATCGTTCGAGATGGGCCCACCTTCTACCATTGCTCCCCAGCCACTCACCACGCCAGTGCCTGATTCGGGCACAAGGATTGCAATATGTTAGGCAAAGCTATGGTATTTTAATTTATTTGGGGTGGGGGAGGGGAGGGCTTAATATTTAATATAAAGTACTAAAGTAGAACATTCGATTCATCTGACCTGTAGTTTTAAAGGTGATGCAAACTGTAAAGAATACTTGAGTCAAGTACATATTATATTGTTACAATACAATAAGTCACTAGAAAGGATAGGGAAAACATGCATGCTAAAATCAAATTACTCATTCCAAAGCTATCAATGGAAAGAACTTAATCAGCAATTCAGGTTTGTATTTCACACTTTCCCAATTAAATATTCATATACTTCTCCACTGCAATGGAATAAAATATATTGGCAAATCAATCGAAAACATACATTTAAGAATCGTTTCTTCTTTCACTAACCTGCAGCAACGTACTTCCTTGGCGGTAAGGAAATGGAAGCTACGTTTTGATTCATTTTCAAACTAGTTGATAATTTCAAAAGAGCGATGTCGTTTCCTCCAAATAAACCGAGATTCCTGGAAAGTGCAAGAAAATAACGGTTTTCAGTTCCTCATTTTTTCTGGATGTCGATAATAGCCACTAAAAACTCACAACATAATATGTTCTTTAAATATTTTGTTGGGTGCAATAAGTGTAATTTGTATCTTTTTTTAATGAAAATCACAGCAGGCAGGAAACTAACTTAACAGTAATTTAGTTAATCGTTTACTTATTAATTTAATCGTTAACATTATCTAAAATTTCTTCGAAATATTTTTCAACCTATTGGCCAACCTATTCCTGGTACATTTGAAAAAAAAATAAGCGTGGATTTATTTAATTAACATGTGCACAATCAATTCATGAGATTTACATGAAATATGATTTCGGAAAGTGAATTCTACTCTTCGTGAGTGAACGAAAGAGATTGATTGTGCCCCCTAAAATGTTCATCCAAAAATATTCATATTCATTTTGGGTTTAAGAAATTTTGTAACAAAGTGTATTATTAACACCGTGTTAGTACAACATTATAAAACATTTTGTCAATGCCTGGACGAATTCACCAAAGTAGGGTGTGGAATAGAAGAATTCATAAGACTCGTGCCCAGCAACAAAATTAAATAGGTGTAAATAAATAATTTGTGTAATATGTAAAAAAGAAAAATGAATTGATCCCAACACTGTCGTATGCATGGTATCCATGGTCGGAACCTGTGATCGGACTCGGAACCAACGCCAACGATTTTTAAATGGGTTGTATTTTCGTCTGTTTTGTTGTTTCTGTTCAGTATTTTGGGAAACATGAAATATTGACATTACAACATCGAGATTATAAGTTTTCTCTTTTTTTAGGGAATGGGACAAACTGGGGGAAAAAACAAATCATGTACTTTAGAAAGTGCATAAGTCCATGTATCCCCATTTTTTTTTTTTAGAAAAACTGTTAAGACATTATGGTGCAAAAGTAGTATAAAAAATTATTTTTAAGGTAGAATGTTATGGTTTGTATGATAAAAGCCCAATAATTTTATGTTCTATGGATAATTTAAGGAAATGTTGACAACTAAAAGATTCTGTTCACTATTAATTTATGCGATGAAAAATAATGTAAACGAGGCTAAAATAAATAAAACGTTTTTTTAAGTGATGGAATAAAATCTAAAATGCATTAAAATATAAAGATGGATATAAAATAAACTTTTTATTATTATTGGACAATATTCTGGACTTACTCGTCATAAAGATCATGAGAAATTATCAAGCTGACTTTTGCAGGCTGCATCGTTGGACCCGGATTCGACAATTGAATAAAACCAGCTCTCACCTAAAAATAAAATATAACGTATATTATATAATATGAGGTTATGTAATGTAATTCTATATTCTATATTATGATATTCTACTGAATAAATAAGTCTCAAGTTACACCAGACGAGACGACGAGTTAGAATGTAACGAGCGTAAGAAGGTTTATTAGTCTGTGGAGATCTCGTTCTCAGCTTTTTCTCACGCCGTTCGTAAAGAGAGGGCTGACGAAAATGACGAACGTTTGATGTAGTTACAATATATCGCGTATAACCTATTTGATTGCCAACTTTAATTACGTATGTAACTTCAGTAAATTACATTCTTGCATTCTTGAAGTTTATTAGACGATTTTAAGTGAAAACCGTCACTCTTGTGAAAGCAAGGGGGACAATTCCAGTATTTTTTTAAAACTTTCAGGAAAAAAATTGTATTTCAAGTATAGTCTTACGGATGAGATTGTAATATTGTGTTCTGCGATGGTCCATTCGTTTTTTTTTTTTTAGAAATCACTTTATTATAGTTAGTAGATTATATTTTAGATGTTTGTTAAATGCTAATTTTTATTTTCAATGTATTTTTATCAACTGTTATTCTGTGTCGTAAGGCAACAGCGCTGGCTGCAGGGACCAATAAAGGTTCATTATTATATTTGGCATTGTCTTATGACACATAATCATCATAACGCTTAGTTGTATTTGTATACAATTTATCTAGAAGTATATCCAACATAGTAAAGATAATTGGATGAGCGAAGCGAAGACTTCAATTTCACTAACCCCCAAAAAATTTAGCTTGGGTGTTTTTTTTTGTTCTGTTTGTTCGCTTTCTACCGGGTAAACGGCCCATCCGATCTTGATGAAAATTTTAGGGGACCTTCGAAATCTCTAAACTTAGACTTGCACGTTTTTGGGTACAATCGAAGAAATATTTCTCAGAACATCGTACTTTTACGGTTTTTATTTCGATTTTTAATACGATATTTACTTGATATTTGGCCCTCGACCGGGCAAACGGCTATCCCGATCTTTATGAAACTTTATGGGAACGTTTGAAATCATTAAAATCAGATACATGTTTTGATTTTAGGGACATTTGAAGAAATATTTCCCATTGAAATCGTACTTTTACGATTTTTTTACGATTTTTTCCCGATATTTTCGTGATGTTTGGGCCAATTATGACCAAACGGATGTGACTACAACGTTCATATTTTACGTAATGGTGATGTATTGCTTTTTGAAAGAAAAAGTTGAAAAAGTTAGCCAGAATCCATAGAATAAAGGTTTTAATTTGAGTTTTTTTAGGTTTATAATAACAATTAACAAGTTACAATAGAAAGTTTGCAACAATCACCTACAATGCATTCATAAAGCACTTGCAAAGGAAATGTGGTCTTACGAAAACTAAAAACTTACTAAAAAAATCTCATCCATCAACGCGGCGGGACTTAAGCGTTTTCCTGGTAATATTAATATTACAGTGTAACAATGTAACAAATAAATTATACACGTTTTATTCTGGAGTGTCTAAGAGCTCTTTGAGAGGACTCAATTCACACATTCACCTTCTCGGCTAAACCTTGCAATAAATAATGTTCAGTCAGGATTTCCGGTGGGGAATCCATCGATCCACTAACCGTCCGAGTTTGTCTCTTCCGATTTGTTGCTCCTCGCTCTCAGTATTTAAATGAACTATCTTCGTTGATACAAAGAGGTTATCTAGCGTCGTGCGTTCACATCTTCGAAACTAAAGTCCAACTACTTCGTATTGAACACCAGGCTAGCGGCTTACCGATGAAAACGCGGTTGTCGGGATTTAACCATCCTTGTCACGACAGTCATGACGGTAACAAAACCCAAGTGTTACAGAGGTTATGTAGGTTTTGATGCTTCACATCTCGACTCTAAATGAACAACTACTTTCGTAGCGACCGAGCTGGCTCGCGTCAAGTCGAGGGGATTCCATGGTAGTGTGGACACAGTGGCCGCGCGCCAAACTCGCGCGATTATCTCAATCGTTGACAGGCTTTACCGTCAGGTTTACCGTCAAGTCTGTGGGATTCCCCTGGTAGTGTTGGACACAGTGCGCCGCCGTCAAAACCCAAGTGTCTGACAACAAGGAACCTCCGCACACGTGGACATCCCTGAATGCCAAGGACACCTGAGAGGGGATGTCGCCTGCAAACAAGAAACAAACACCGAAGTACAGAGAAACTGTGGCATTTGAGTATACTTTTTTGGTCGTTCGAGCCTTCTAGGATCTAGCAGAATGACACTTTTCTTTTGTACTTTTTTGAGCCGTATACTTGCATTTTTGTAAAAAAAAAAAAAAGCTTTGATTCTATGTTATAAATTTGTGGACACTGTGATTTAAAACTTTCACTCGAAGAAGAATATTAGTCACATATTTTGCCACAAGAATGGATAATAAATTCCATTGGTCACCAAATACGCGGCTTATCAAGGAGAATGCTACGATTGAGTACAGTACAAAATATTATTATTATATCTGGTAAATCACGGCAAGGTGTCAAAGAATAACTCAATCATCATATCATACGCTATTTCCAACGTAACATATGGCTATATTCAGACTGTGTGGGGATTGTAGGTATCATCATATTTCGGCAAAATTGTAACTTGCTTATATCGAGACGACGATTGTGTTGAGTGATATTATGAAGATGACAACACTCAACAGCAAACCCATTCCCGGGCCAGGATTCGAACCTGGAACGCGGAGTACATACAATTTTGCTATTAAATTATGTAAGACTATTTTTTTTATCAGAATTTGTTTAAACTTACCCAACGAAGCCAAAACACCTCCGACGATGTGCGGAGAGAAATCGACAAAAGACTTGGTGTTGGTCTCTGCTAAAGCTGGAATCCGTTTTATTAGCAGTATTAACAAATAACCATTTATTACTAGGATGTTGTAATTTGATGTTTACAGAATAGAACAATACAAATATAACATAACATGTAGCTGTAATGAACTTGCAAATCATGATAAAATGAGAAATATTACCATAGCAAGTACAATTCACATTACACCATAGAAAAATCAACAATATTACATATCAAGTAATTAAAAATGTACCACAATATCAATAACTTTAAATGTTCTGCAATTGTAAATAGTCAATTTGTACTAGTTTAGATAATTTGTTCATTTGTACATATTTCTTGGAAATTTACTTAATTATTACATGCATTATTAATAACGATGAAAGATTTACGACTTAATAGTTAAAGAACATTACTTATAACTTTTGGTGATTACTTAGCATGAAAATGCGACCTCTGATTATTTAAGTGAAATCCCGTGTTAAGTCAATGACAAAATATATTTAATAAGTCATTATAGGTTTCTTGAATTCTGTTGGTTACTGAAATTTTAGATTAAGTTTATTCTGGACTGGACTTGCTTGTTAAAAGTCATGTGTCTAGAGTCTAGACCTACGAACATTAAAGTTAATTTTGTTTTTAAATAAAATCACATCAGTTAATTGCTTGCCTTCTACATTCGAGGGTTTGTAAATTAAACTGATTTTCTTATTTTTTGTATTTTGTATTTTGTATTTTTGTATTTTTGAATAATTATTTTATTTTTAATTTTTTTATTTGACGTCAATTTACAAAGGAGGACATCTAAATAAATGTAATTACATAGATGCAGACACAACAATGAACTACAGTTAAATATTTGAAATAGTAAAAAAATAACAATGCTAAAACACAACAATAAAATTTTGGTAACAAATTTGAAAAGGATATTAAATGCAATTAATTAATGAATCAAATATAAAAATTTGGTAGGAAAAAAAGAAAAAACAAAGGAAAGGGTAATTCTTTGTGATAATCACGCCCATTTCTAGCACAAAGCTATTTAAAACATTTTGTTATGCAGACGCTCAATGTTGTTCACCCATGTTATGTTGTGAGGGAGGGTTCGATATCGAACTGGCATATTTTATTTTATTGCCCGCGTTCTACACGAGTTGGAACGCGAGTTACAATACTGGTTGGAATAAGCATGTAAAATTCAACCGTAGCTGCAACCCGCGTCCGTTTACAAGACGAATTTTACCCTCGTAATCCACCAACTCGCATCGAACGTGAGTAACATGAACTGAGTCTTACTCTTACAGAGGGAAAACTTTGTTGCACTTGCATCGCATTGATTTGCTGCACGTTAATTGACACAAATAAATTCCAGTGCTTGTAACTAAGTGAGTCAGTAATAAATTTGAATTTACAGTTACTATACTGTTAATATAAACACATAATGCCAGACAGGCGCGCCGCAAGTCTATTTTCCAGGGGCGGGAGAGAGGGGTTGGGGGGCGAACGTTCCAGCTTACACTATCATACAGTTACTGGGCCTGGGACAATGTTCTAGAACCATAGGTTAGAGTTACATATATATTTTATAACTAAATTCGTAATTTTTATAGTGGGGGGAAGGGGCGACGTCTACCGGGGGGGGGGGGGGGGGCGTGCCACTGGTACCAGGCACAGACAGATATATACAGTTCACATTTTGAATACCAATTCTTACATTTCTCTGATTTGGAAATAAGTCAATTATAAATACGTATAAAGTTTGTACATTTTTTGTTTCTTTTACTTCATCGTAGCAATATTCATTAGCAATATTGGAAAAGTATGTAAAAGTGTGATATGATCTGTTGTCGGCTAATCATATTTTATCAAAGTACATTTTTAATTTCTAACATGTTACAAGCTTTCCCTTTGCACGCATTTTGCACGTTGGTTAGTGCGTGTTTGGTATGTAGATAAGATATATATATATTTGTTACACCTACTTGTCACGGGCTAGCTATAACCACCATAGATATTCTTTAATTTATTAATTAGGTAATCAATTGTATTTTATTTATATATATTATCTAGTGAAATTGCTTACCAAAAGATCCAATGATTTGAACCAAAAGCAATGCCACACAGATCTGCATGTTTTTCTTCTGGAGTTCGCTTGATTTTCACGTTTCTGTTTGTTCTGCGATATCCTGACCATTAAATTGCTAAAGAATTAGTTACTGTGTAACAATCCACAATAAGAGATTTTGATTAAGCTTCCTTAAGATAATGAACAACTTATCAATGGAGGTGATAAGATAATCAGTAGAAACTAATTGACAAGATCAAAAAGTAAATGGAAACATTCTTTATGATTATAATTATAACTTTCCTAAATAACAACGCATTTCTACAATGACAAATGTAAAATCGAGTACCACATTATTACTCAATCTCCATTTGCAGTTAGTAATCTGTTACGAATATAGCTTATTGATTAGTGTGATATTGAAAAATTTACTCGATCAGTGTGCGTACTAAGAAAAAGAATCAACATTATGTCTATAGGGGATTTCAAATATGGCAAATACGTCACGCGCGCGACTCAGATTTGGAAGGTCCCGGGTTCAAATCCCGTCTAGACCTGCCTTTAGCCCGCGGATATCCCTTCACATACTCCAATATACTTAGTTAGACACCAGGGCCTGCATTGCACGCTGGGCAGGACGAAAAAAATATTAAAAATTATTATTTCAAATATTTCATTTCATAGAGATAAATTATGGTTATAAACCAATGTATAAACTATCAATGTTTCTACCAAAAATGAATTAAATGCGATGCAATCAGTGGCGCACCCATTGGGGGGGGGGGGGCTTTTGGGGCTAAAGCCCCCCCCCCCCGAACCCCTCACAAGCGCCAACATTTAATTTATATTTATAGCTCTTCACTTTTCAATGATATACATTTTGATGAAAATAATATTGAAACAAATAAATAAAAGAAAGAAAGAAAGAAATCAAAACACCTTGTTGCGTCTTGAGTTTAGCGCTGTGGTCAGTTTCCTGTATTTTTTTTCATTTTAGAGCTGCGCTCCGCCACACGCTCTAGTGGCAACTCTTTTAGACCCAACCTCAGTGGCGGAATTAGGCGTCCGCAGGGCCCGCAACTGCGGTCGGGCCCAGGCTCGCCCGCTAATTTAGGGGGCCCCGTTAAAAAAAACTTAGTAAAAAACAGTATTTCACCCTGTTTGGAAAATATACTATTTGGTTTCGTTGCTAAAATGACCGTTTTGTGATTCTAGCGGTTTGAAGGTGAAATCTAGCGGATATTTAGGAACTTTTAGCGTTCACAACACAACAACAAAACACAAAAAACTACATTATTTCGGTATTGCATTCAGCCCACAACTGTTTTTGGATGAGCGTAGCGAGCGTAGCGAGCGAAGCGAAGATTCCATTTCACTACACTGGAGAAAAAAATCCGGAATGTTTTTTTTTCTTTTCTTTTTCTTTTTCTTTTTTTTTGTATTTTTGTGTTTTCCTTTTTGCTTCGTACTTTTGCGTGATTTTTGCTTCATTCTGCTTTGCGTTTTTCTTTTTTTTTCTTTTCCTTTTTCGTTTTTTTTCGTTTTTATTTTTCTTTTCTTTCATGTTTATTTCTTGTGTGTTTTTCACAGATCCTTGTTTATAATTAGATACTCTGTGAATTTGGCGATGAAATTTTCTATTATTTTAGGGGTTTCCTTTTTTAAACAATTCTTGACTTATAACCTTCCAGCTTTTATCGCATTGGAATGATTTTTTCAAAGAACCTAATTTACGATTATTTTCGATTTTTAAAAATAATTCTTCGACTTATAACACTACATTGCATTTATACGATTGTATGTTTTTTTACAAAACTTCGATTAATTAAAATTAAGTTATTTCTGTGAAATTTGAGCGAATAAAAAAAAATTATTTTCTCAATTGAAAATCGTAAATCTTCACGGTTTATCTTTTTAAAACAATTCTTGACTATAACACCTATCACAGCTTATCCGATGTAATGATTTTTAGTACAGAACTTAATCTGACTATATCGAATCATTGACGCAATCGATAATATTCTAAAATGCATTACGATTTTTCTTTTAAATTACGATAATTAAAAAAGTAATTTAAATTTATATGAAAATTAAGTATTTTTATAATAATCAAATAAATCTTACGAAATCGGTAAAATTACGCTCAATCACCATTCGCCATCCAACAACGCGGGGAACTTAAGCGTTTCCTAGTCAAAACTCACACGCTCTAAACTGTTTTTTTTTGGGGGGCGAAGCCCCCCGTACTTGATCCCTATATAATACGCCTGGGATGAAAAGCCTGAATTCAACACTGAACCTATATGCGTGTATCTGTTAGGGGGGCCCTCCATAGAAATTTTGCGGTCGGGCCCATGAAACGACGTTTCGCCACTGCCCAACCTAAGTTTCACCCGGCACCCCTAATCAGCAGCGCTGCCACTTTCAAATAGTGCATTTCCGATTCCGAAGAATTGGATTTGTTCTGACCCCCCCCCCCCCGGATGAAATCCTGGGTGCGCCACTGAATGCAATCTATTGAACTCGGCGGGTTATTTAAAATAAACACGCATGTACATTAATGTTATCTCTTATTTGGTGTTTTTACTTCATAACGTACAAGAAAACGCCTGGTAGGCTACCTACAGTCTCATTACACAAGCAAAGTTCAAATTAAGTGGGGGTAAAGGAAGTGCTCCTCAGTGTCCACAAAACCATCCCCCTAAAAAATAGTCGGGGCTAGATCCTCCTCTGTAACAATAATTACATATGTAGGGGTCTGCTAGGCACGGAATCAACACAATTAATACAAACACAAATTAAATACATAATAAAATATATGTAATCTAAGATTAAGGCCAGAGTTCAGAAGCCTACTCGATGATACACATGTTGCTGGCTGCATAATTATTGTTAACACGACGTGTAGTCATGTGATTTTCCCATTGCTTTTACAAAAATAAAAATAATTTCTTAGAACAACACCGTCATCACAGATAACATTATGTATGGCGTCAGGCAGCAACGCATTCGGAGCTAAGATCGCACTTTTGCCATGAACAATAAAATAGCAAGATAGCAAAAGAATGCTTCGTATGCTACTTATGTAGTAGTTAAAACATTGCACACGTAAAGTTAAGATGAATAGGACATTTTTACAGCTGCGTCACTATATATTATAATTATGTATACTATATACGTTTTGTATAAAATGCAATTTTGAAATTTTCTCGCAGTTCTCGGCTTCAGTAAATTTGTATGAAAGATTTCTATTCCTAACAACCTTTTATATTCTCTTGTTATTGCTAATAATGAAATATATTGACGATATTATAATTTTTTTTATATTCTACTATGTGCCTAATGAATTAAATTTTAGTTCCATTCGGGAAAACAGTTATTTATGGCTCTCTTCAGGTGCACTATTGACTAGGTAGGGTGTGAGGATTGGGAGAGGATTCAATCACTAGCATTACCAAATTGGCTAAACAAATCTTTGGGTACGGTTTCGTCAGGATTACCGGTGGCGGGTAATAAAACGCGCCGACCATCCGATTCAGAGCCTCGCGCGTTGGTATGTGAGTTTGTCTCTGTATGTACTCAGTATGCTATTGACGAATGATGATAGAATGAGGAAGGGAACGTTATGGGGCTATCCATTAATGGTGTCACTTAATTTTAGACCCCCCACTAGTCAGTCACAAAAAGTATTAAGTATGTTTAATAAAAGTATGTTTCAACCAAATTCAACTTCTACCCCCTCCACCCCACACAGAGCACAAGTACCGACAAAACATTATATAAAGAAAAAATTGAGCTTAAAATAAAAAGTCGTATTTGGGAGAAAATATTTGTACAGTATTTTCACTATAGAGCCTAAATAAAAATCTGAAACATTTTAATATCACTAAAAATAAGAGATTGTAAACTATGCGGTGCTAGTATATGGATGTCACAGGAAACGCAGTTATTTTACGCTCTGAGTGGTCATCGTCTCCAAAACAATTCTCAGCCAGCCAGTCCCCAAGATAGTTTTGTTTTTTATTCGGGACTGGTTTCTTCGGTCATGAGTGAAGACTCGTGCTCGGATCGAAAGAAATCCAATTTATTGGCTACTGACCAACCACTGTTGGGTGAGTAACCAGATTAATAAATAAACATCTATTATCGAAACAGGTATCAACAATTCCCGAGGAAAGTCCTGGAAGAAGTGGGGCGCTGCTGCTCGAGCTCCCAAAACAACCATTTCAGTTTACATGAAGTAACTTTCCTGGATTTAGTGGTACTTGTTTGCAAGGTCCGGTGTCGATCAAATAAATCTGAATCTGATTTTAGGGGAATCTATAGTTAAAATATACACTTTCTAAATGTTTACATAAAATTAATAGTAATTGCCGTCCGCGGTGTCACATACTTTTATAGGTCGCTGGTTGTAGTTGGTACCCCCCACAGACATTGAGAAAGCAGCACTAATAATAATCTGGAATAAACAGCACTAAATATTTGTAGAGTTTGAATGAGATCGGATGAATGGAGGGTGCCAACTTCACGGACCTTACGATCGTCGATTATAGGTCGCTGGTCCGAAACGTTTGTGGCTCACGAGAACATGGATTCGAATCCCACATACATAAGGCATGGTTTCTTTGTAATCGTCCTTTATCGTCATCTATCACCACTCATCGTCTCGAGTAGCCTTAGTGCTTGAAAATAGACGATAAGCAACAAAAATCATCATCATCATCATCATCATCATCATCATCATCATCATCATCATCATCATCTCATCATCACATCATCATCATCATCATCATCACCATCATCATCGTCATCATCATCATCATCATCATCATCATCATCAAACATGTATTTAGGGTGTAAGACTGTCTTCTGAGATGACCAAAACTTTTTCCATTCTTATTGGGACTTAAAAAATCCGGTCCGGAAAAGACTATAGTGGAAAATGTGATACCATCGCAAAATTTTGCAATCATATAGATTTTTTAATGATAAACTAAAAAAAAGGTTACACGCTGAGTTCTTAGTATTTAACTATTAATTAATTAAATCTTATAAGTTAATTAATCCCAAAAGTTTCAAAGTGAGGCTAAATTTGTCATGTTTGGTATCATTTGAAGCATTTTTCAACGACATAAAGGAAAACAAAATATATTGAAATACATGCTATAGCACAATTAGTTGATTTAGGTTATTTTTTTATATTTTGAACAATAATAATAATATCTACTTCAATAAATAACTTGTAAACAATGATTACGCAGTGTTCACAAAAGAACTGTCAACTATAAAAATCAGTATTTGTTTTTGGATGAGCGTAGCGAAGATTTCATGTAACTACACTGGAGAATAAAATCCGTAATTTTATTTATTTATTTATTCAAACTGGACACAAATACAGCCATAGGCCATTTTACATTGTGCGTTATAAACATAATAACATTACTAACTAACTTATACTAACTTAAACCAAACATGATAACAGAGGAAATACGAATCGAAATACATGAATGCATGAACAATGAATGATAGGTCATAGCAAAAACAGAAAGAAAGAAAGAATAAAAATAAAAATTAAATAAAATTAAAATTAAAATTAAAATTAAAATTAAAATTAAAATTAAAATTAAAAATAATAGCAAAATTAACCCTGGCTAACAAGGGGTTTTACGTTCGTTATGAACTCACGCTGGTTTGCAAAAATGTCTAGGTTGGGTGTGGCAAGTAAATTTTGTGGGGTAGCCGATAAAAGAGGGAGCTTTTTTGATGATTTCAGGCAGAATATAAATGAAACAGTTAGTCGATCTGGTTAGGCGGGAAGGGACTTTGGGGGGGAAAAAAATTGATTAATGGGGGTCGAAGATTCCATTAACGATTTTAGAAAAAAACTTAAAATCGGCCCAGAAAACGACCTGGTTTAAAGGAGCATAAATTGAGAAAAACAAAATTTTCGGTTTTGAAGTGTTCTGAAAGTTTGAAAACTCGATGTTTAACAATTGAAAAAAAAAAAAGACATAACACATCCAACTTCTTCAGATTTTGACGGAGCAGACAAGCCCAAATTACAGAACCATATTAAACGACGGGTACACCATCAGTAAGTGGTTTTCAAAGGGGCCATGACGTCAGAATTTCGGTAAAACGGTCATCTTCCAAGAAACCAGGGCCCTGGAGGTGACTGTATAAATATACTAAAAACAGTAGTTTCCCCCACAGTCACTCCCAGGTCCCTGCTTCTAAAAACCGCTAATCACTTCACCACCCAATTGTAGCCATGGAGAAGGGGGACCGAGGGGAAATTTAAAGACTATTAAACTTTTTTCCTGGTTCGGGATCATTTCCCGTCGGAGCACCAGCGGTAAAAAAATCAGTCCGCTTTTGAAGCTGATTACATATTGCATCCCAAGCGTTTCATGGTTTGCAATCGTCAGCATACAACGGAAGTCGCAATCCAGAGTAAACGGAGTCTTGCATTCATCCATGAAGATTTGGAGAGGGGGGGCCCAAAGGACACTTCCTTGGGGACCCCAGAGGTCCACTGACCCAACCGGATTCGACCCCAGAAGGACACGCGTTGAAGACTTTTTTTTAAAAGCTGGCAATGAAGCAAGGAAATTCCGTGAATTCCAAAGCGATGTTCGTCTTGGAAATAGATCCTTACTCACCGAATCGAAAGCTTTCGCAAAATGATGAATGCAAAATCGATTTTCTCTCCGGGTTCCAAGCAGACATTGCCTCTTGTTGTAACATCATAAGTTGGTCTGACGGATTCCTGGTAAAATCCGTGTTGAATTTGCGACGGTGTGGTAGTGTAAAATTTTGGGGTCGCTGGTGAATATTCTCTCAAAATCGTGGGCGAATTGGGAAAATGAAATAGGTCTTAGTTTAACATGTTTCTTGTCACCTGATTTTAATATGGGGACCACGTTTTTCCGTTTTTCCAACAGTCCGGAAACACCCAAAAATGAAAAAATTTTGTTTAAAAAAATGGTCAAGGGGAAAACAAATTGAGGTGGTACGTTTTTAAAAAATTGCACAATTTACAGGGCCAGTAGCACGGTGCGAGATAGTTTGGTAATGAAATTGCGTATTTCCCTCTCATCAGTTGTAAACAACGAGAGAGAAGGGACACTCTTTGTAGGGGAATGTTATCGGGTGGGTATAGGCGGGGGAAAAAAATTTCTTGCAAATTTTGGGCATTGAAAAGGGCGGGGCCCGGGTTTTTCGGGTTGCAGTGTTATCGTCTGATACCTTCGAGGGGGAATTTAGAAACTTTTCAGCTTTTCTTTTCTTTTTTTTCTGTTTGTTAACAACCCATCCCCGCTAAAACCCATACTCCAATTGGGGTGAATTTTGTGGAGGCTTCGAAATTCTGAACTTGGGAAATGCCCCCGTTTTTTAGCGCAATCGAAAAATTTTTTTCTTTAAAATCGAAATTTTACGTTTTTTTTTTTTTTTTTTTAACAATCCTTTGACTTGAACACCTACGGCTTTATCCTTTGTAATGATTTTTTCACAAATTTAAAATATTCGTGTTCAGTTTTTTAGCGCAATCGAAAGATTTTTCTCATGAAAATTTACAATTTTTTCGATTTTTCGTTTTTCTTTTTTTTTCTGTTTTATTTTTTTGTGTGTTGTTAACCCCCATTCCGGCTAAAACCCATTTCAATTTTTTAAAAATTTTTTGGAGAGCGAAACGAACTTCAAATTTCACTGCCCTTGTCTGTTTGTTCCTCTCTACCGGACAAACGGCTATCCGATCTTTTGAAAATTTGGGGGACCTTCGAAATCTCTGCTGAACTTTTGGTGTATTGTTTTTGGGTACAATCGAAGAAATTTTACATGAATATCGTACCCTTTTCGATTTTTTTCGATTTGAGTGCGATATTTTTTGTGCCTTTGGGCCGTTTTGACCCAAAAGGGTGGGCTACAAAGTTTATTTTAAAATGGACATTAAGGGTTTTGGGGATGTTATTTTTGAAAGAAAAAGTTGAAAAAATTAGCCGAATCTAAGAAAATAGCTTTTAAAAAGTTTTTTCTGTTTAGTGCGATATTTTTTGTGCCATTCGGGTCGTTATGACCAAAAAGGGAGGGGTTAAAAAGTTCATGTTATCCCGGGACATTAAGGTTATGGTGTTTGGGTAAATGTAGTCCTTTTTAAAAGAAAAATTTGGGAAAAAAAGTTGGGCCAAAATCCATAGAAAAAAAAGTTTTTAAAGTTTTTTACGGTAAATAATAACAATTGACAAGTAAAAATTAGAAATTTGGGGAAAACAATCACCTCCCAATTTTTTGCCCATAAAGGTGGGCCAAAGCAAAGCACTTGCAAAAGTAAAGATTCCCTTTAAAACCCAAAAATTTTACAAAAAAGCTCATCCATCAACGCGAAGGGACTTAAGCGTTTTCCTAGTTTTATAAATTAAATATAAAATCAAATTATATAAAAAAAAAAACAAACAGAAAAGAAAAACATTCCGGATTTTTTCTCCAGTGTAGTGGAATGGAATCTTCGCTTCGCTCGCTACGCTCATCCAATTATTATTTATTTTTAAAAAATTAAAAAAAAATTTCATTAAGGTTTTATTTTTCCCAAAGGGGTAGGAAAAAATTTCCAAAGTTTTTATTTTTTCCAAGGGAAAATGGTTTCAAAAGATTTTCTTTGCGTGCACGAAGCTGGGGGAGTATGGAGCACTATTTCCAGAGAGTGGGCCCAAAATGTGACTGAAAAGGCTGCTTTTTTTTTTTGTTTTTTTGTTTGGGAAAAACTTAAAAAAAAAAAATCCCGGTCCACAACAACTTCTTTTTTTTGTCATTTTTAAAACCCCATTTTTGTTTCCTTTTTCGGGGGTTGGGCGCTGCCCAAAAACCATAAAAAACGTTTTTTTCAAAAACATGGCGGGGCCCGAACCAAAATTTTTTGGGCCCCTCTCTGGGAATAACTGATTCCCCAGGGTAAATGGGTGTTTGGTTGGTTGGGGCTTCGTTTTTGGTAGTTTATGGTTTTTGAGAATCTTTGAATATTTTATTCCTCTCCCGAAAAATTTTCCCCCCTTCCTTTAAATTTTCTTTAAATTTTGTAATTTTCCGTTTAAAAAAACAAACTATTATTCAACTCCACATACTTATACCGAATAAACTTACAAAATTTTTAAATTCCTTAAAAATTAAATTTCCCAAAAATTTAAAATTAACGGTTTAAAATTGGGGGAATAAATTTTTTTCCCCCCAGATGGGGCTAGTAATAAAAATTTTGAACCGGGGGCATGAAAACCAAGATGGCTCTGGACCAATAACAAATTTTCTTTCATACAAACAGGCGTGGTCTCAGCCACGGTTTCAATACATCCCGTTTGTCGTTCGTACGTCAAATATTTCATGAAGCATTTGTGTCGGTGATATCTGTTAACGTTGACGATCGGATATAGTTTTGGAGGGCGTGGAAAGGTAAAACACACGCAATTCGTTATTCAGGTTTAAAGTAGGTTATTCGTGGTTATTTTTTCATGTAAACCATCTAATAGTATGCATACATGTGCAAGTTTTCATACATGCATAATAATAGGCTTAGGCCCTATGCCTGGTGGCCTGGCTTGAGTTCACTGCCACACGGCACAGGCCTAGGCCCTAGGGGCCTATCCCTAGGCTAGGCCTAGCAGCTAAGCTCCGTCGTTTGCGGTAGGCCTAGGCCTAGGCCTACGCTAGGCCTAGGCTAATCTCCCACACATAGGCCTAGGCCCTAGGCCTACCTTAGGCTAGCTAAAAACCTTTATGAAACCAATTTTGCTGAAGCCTATCTCGCACGTAGGGCTAGGCCGAGGCCTGTTGCTCCCGGAGCTAGGCCCTACCTAGGCCTAGGCCATAGGCCTACACACAGGCTCCCTACACGAGGAAACATTCTGAGTTTGCTTCCAGGCTTTGGCTTGGCTAGGCCCTAGGTCTAGCCTAGCTAGCCTAGTAATTTGGCTTCTCTAATCTCTCATGGTGTAGGCCTAGCCTAGGCCTAGGGCCTACCTAGGCCTATCCCAAGTCTAACAAGCCTGAGAAAAACCACTTCAATGTCAATTTAGGCCTAGGGATTAGGCTAGGGCCTAGCCTACCTACCTAGTAGCCTACTGAATGATTTGAATAAAACAACTGGTAGGCCTACTTCTTGGGGTTGGTATGGACCGGTTTTTTAACACTGTTATTTTTTCAATAAAAACACTGAAAAACAACTACCGGTAAGTAGTTTGGTAACGAAAAGGATTTCGGGTGCGCTCTTATCGATTATATCCTAGAACTAGCGCGGCGCACTGTAGGCCTAGCCAGCGCCGGTAGGCCTACCTAGCCTACTTAGGCTTACCGGTAGGACCGTGTAGGCATAGCCTAGGCCTACTAAAAAAGATGGTGCGCCGTCCACACACACGTGTAAATAACACCATCAATCAATTAAAATACATTCCAAATCAATTCCAGTCTGCTGAGTGATTCTTCACAATTACCGACAGCTTAGCCTATGTATGGCCCGCAGAGAAGGTTTAGAAGTTAGCCGACACTGAATAAAAGCCGACCCTTGATTAAAAGGTTGGTACCTACTTCTGTACTTGGCGGGTCCCAACTTTTTAACACTTTTTAAACCAAAAAACACTGAAAAATACCTGTAAATTATGTGTAACTTGTAAATATAAAGGTTTTTATGACAAAATTACAACATCCACACGTTTCATTTCATTCTCTTTTATAATGAAATCAAAGTTATGATTAGCGTCGATTGACGCTGTCTAGGCCTATGCTTTGTGAATTTATGGACTACGCCTAGCTGCCGAGACATTGTATACACTGCAAGTGCCAACAACCTAATAACACAACACCACAACACCTTTAACGTCGCTATTTTACAACGCTTATATTAGCTTCATGTGTTTGTCTGTCTGTCTGGACGGAATCTTACAATCGATAGGCCTATTTCACCCACTTCTCAATGTCCAATCGAGCTGAAATTTTTCACACATAAATATTCTTGATGACAACAGATTTAACAGATTCACTAATTAATCAATTAATTCATCATAATTAATAATTAAAGTTTTATATGGGGATCGATATTTCTTCCACTTCCAAATGCCCGATCGAGCTGAAAATTTTCACACAGACGTATTTTCTTGATGACAATACATGAATCAATTTATCACATTCACTATAGTGTATCAATTAATTCATCATAATTAATTCATCAAACAAAGCTTCATATGGAAAATTAGTCACAGCTAGGGGAGGATGGGCCAACGAGATGCAGAAATTCGGACGCGTCCAGTGAGCACATATTCGATTACAACGTTCGTTAAGACTAAAAAGAATAAATAATATTAGGTAGGCCCTACATGAAATTTTTTTTTTTTTTTAACAACGCTCATATTTAAATGTGGGGGCCTAGGCCTACTAAAAAGTAAAAAATAAATTTTCGCCCAGCAAATTTTTGCCTTACTCGGAAAAAAAAGCGTTGGGGCGCTTTTCCCTCCATGAACAACAAAAATTCTGTAATCTTTGTCAATAGGCCTACCGAAAGCGCCCAACGCTTTTATTTTCTGAGTAAGGCAAAAATTTGTTGGGCGAAAATTTATTTTTTACTTTTTAGTAGGCCTACATTTAAATATGGGCGTTGTTTTTATTTTTATTTTTTTTAAATATGGAGGACCTTATTATGGAAAAGTACTTTCGTTCAAAATAGCAACAATAAAGGTTTTGTAAACTACAACACGAAAAACGTGATAATTGTATTTTTATTTCGTTATGTTCTTCACAGGGCTCTTATCAGTACCGTAGGCCTAACTAGGCCTACAACGTCTCGTATTATGACGTCACAGCTGGACTATGTAATTGCGACTAGTAAACATTGTGATTGTTTGTGTACGATTTGTGACATTGAATTGAACACATACCATTATCTATTTTAAGAGTGTTCACTGTTAATAAATCGTAAATATTGAGTAATTCTTTAATCATTTCTCATTTGAAGGGTGTTTTACGGTGTTTTTTGGTAAAAAAAAAAACGTGTTAAAAAGTTGGGACCCGCCAAGTAGCTACAGAAGTACCAAAAGGGCATCTAACATAAAAGGTTAGGCCTTAAGCATGAAATCCCCTAATTTGCCTTCGATTCCAAACCGAGGTGGCTTTTTAGCTGCAAAAATGTTTCAAAAGGTAGGCTTGCAATCGTGTGAATACGGTAAGCCTATCTAGTCCTAGATAGGCCTACACAAGATTACATTGTCAAGGATAAAATTATTTGTAGACGATTGTGTTTTGTATAGGCTATAGCCTAGCTTAGAGCAACAAGGTGGAGGGGATTGAGGATATTAGGCTGTTGCAGGCAGATCTGTGGGTAATAGAGGAATGGGTCACAGCAAATAGGCCTAAGATGGGTTTAAACATATAGGGCCTAGATAAATGTAAGGTGGTTGGTTTCTTGCAAAGATTAATTAAGGTAGTAGGATAGCTTTAATGGGGGGTTATGGAGTAAGGGAATTAAGGCCCGGCTGTTATGGAGTAAGTAGGAACTTTCGGTCTTCTTGGTTAATTTCTAAAAAATAAGGGTGGGGGTTTTCGTTGACGATCTTCTTCTCGTGGCGGTGGGCGCCCGGTAAGGCGGGTCATGGGTAGGGTACCATATTCAAAGTGAAGTTGCTGGACAAACGATTTGAGGAAAAACAGCAGAGGGTTTGGGGGGTAAGCCCCCCAACAACAGCGCCGCAGGCGAAAATTTTTAAATCAGGGTTTTTAGAGTGATTTCTGAGCGTTTCAGAAAAAATACGGTACTGAATGCAAAACCGCGAAATACTATCGTTGTTGAGGGGCCAAAAACCAAAAACCTTTTTCCAAAACAAGAAGTGGGTGACGAGTCCGCCCGCGTCCGCCCTGAAATTAACCACTGGTCCTAGGCCTCTGCCTACTTGGGGGTGATGTTGGCAGAGGATTTGGGTTGGGGGGGGGGATCAGGTGCAAGAAGTTGTTAAGAAGGGGAATAGGAACAGCCCTGGAATTCGTTATGAGAAATCTAAGAGGGGCCAGCCGGGGAGTTAAAGATCGGACATATAAGGTGGTGGTTAGACCTGTCCTCCTCCTGGAGTATGGGGCGACGGCATGGGATCCGTATAGGCTGGGGGATATTTCAACGTAGGGAGGGCGGCAAGAAGGGTTAGGGGGGTTAGGCGGTGGCAGAAGGATGATAGCTGAATGTAGAGAGGGTAGGCCCTACATATGACAGTGTCACTGCAATGTTGGGGGAGTTGGGTTGGAGGTCATTAGAGGGAAGAAGAAGGGAGGTTAGGTTGTGCTACTGACCGTGCTGCTAACCGCCATGTAGGGCCTACATATTGCAATATGTATTGTACAGGGGAAATAGGGGGTGGGGGGACATCTGCAATAGGCATGCAGGAGGAACTTTACAGGGGGAAGGGGGGGATCATTCATGGAAGTTCCAAGTTGTAAGAATGGATCTGGGTCGGTATGGTATGGTTTCTTGGAAAGGACTGTTAGGGAGTGAAATGACTTGTCTGGGGATGTTGTAGCTAGTGGGTCTTTGAGGGCTTTAGATCGGGTTTAGGGGAGGGCAGTAGTGGCGGCTTGAACCCCTGTAAACCCCCGGGGCCAACTTTATAGTATTACACCCACCCACCCCAAAGTATGGGCGCCCGCAGGAATTTTGGCAGGAGGTCAAAAATCACAATTTGTACTTTCGTTGGGCAAGCACAGGGGGTTTGGGGGGCGGAGCCCCCAACAATTGCGCCGCAGGCGAAAATTTTGAAAATCAGGTTTTTAGAATGCGTTTGGTGGGTTTTAGAAAAAAGAAGTGGGCTGAATACAATACCAAAATTATGTAATTGTGTGCAGTCGATACTCGAAACTAGAAAACCACCAAAAGGAATCTTAAAGGAAACCTTCAAAATAAATTACCCCCCATTCTTTTTGTCCTTTAGTCAAAAGCTTTGGATTCCCAACAATGAGTTGGGCGGTAATAAGGTTTTTTTGATTACTGAGATATAATATGACTTTACCCCACCTCACATCTTCGCTTTCGCAAGCCTTTTATTGTGACGGTCAAAATTCGCATTATTCCATGGAGTGGTATTCTTTTTAAAACTCAGACGAACTATTGCAGGTAAAAGACACAATACTTATCTCGGAGATAATTGCCAACCATTAATTTAACAAACGTTCATGAGTAAAAGAAATCGATTGTACAAGTTTAATCATAAATCCAGACATAAAATAAGGACAAATTAGCACTTCTGCTTGCTCTGGGCCATGGGGGGGGAAGGCAACTGCCCCCCTTGCCCTCTCCTGCGGGCGCACATGCACCCACGTGATGGCGATATATTTTTTGCTATAGTGCCCCAAATTAGGTGGCCTAAAACACGTTTTCAGGCAAGCCCTTGGATACGCCGTGGCAAACTAAGCATACCCACCGACAAGGGTGTCTACAGAAAATCCCAACTTGTACCTCCGCGGAAAAATAAGGGAGTTTGGGGGCTTAGCCCCCCAACAATCGCGCCGCAGGCGAAAATGTTTAAATCAGGTTATCAGAGTGCATTTGGTGCGTTTTAGAAAAAAAGTAGTGGGCTAAATGCAACTTCAAAATAACGTAGTTTTTGTGCAGTCGAACTGACATTACCAGGATATTTAGAAGACGTGTGTACCCTTGTCAATATTTAATATTAATATATATAAAAATGCAATGAATATTCTAAATCACAACTAAACTATTCTTAAATAATATATGCATATAATTAATAATAGAGTGGAGTTAATTTACCTGTACATATCTTTATGTCATCGAAGATAGCAATAGCTGGATGGACTGAAAAGTATTGTCGGACACTTCTTGGTAAGATCAAAGATCTTCATAATCTTTGGTAAGATATAGCTTTAAAAAACAAAACTTACGGACCAGTACGGCCAGTGGCGTAAAACTTATTTCATAGTTTTGGTTTTGTCCTTGATATTTTATAATTTTATTATTAGTAGGCGCCTTACAATTGTTATAAATATTTGTAGGGGTGTTGTAACTTTCTATTTTTAATGTATTTCATTATTTTAATTAATTTTCTTACCACAGCGCTAACACAAATCAGTGTATTAAACTTTTTTCCTTTGTCTTACGCTAGATAGGTTTATACATAAACATTGGTATAGGTTTTCTTGTATTAATTCCCATTACAGTGACACCTCTTTCGAATTGCCGCGTGTTTTTTTTTATCCTCTCTCATATTTTTTCTCAATAATTTCTTTCTTTGCCCCCCCCTCCCGCCCTCCACCCTCCCAGGCTCTAGAGCGGCCGCTACCTTGCTCCCGTGGGTGGGCGCTACTGTCTGGAAGGTCTTGTCCTTGTGCTCGAATGGGGTTTTACAAAATGTTGGCTCAAGAACCGAAAAAATAGGACTATCAAATGTTAAAGTGCCAGGGATCTTGGAGCAAACCAGAGGGGACACGTGCCCCCACCCTTCCCTCCCCACCCTGCGGACACCATACCCACCGGGCACCACTGGTAGTAGTGGTTACGAAACCTATTAGATTCTTGGTGGTACCGCGCGTTTGGGTGACCTGTCTTTTCAGTTATTTGGCACATCTTTTGGCGCTGCATTTTAAAACATCACAATTTATCCCTCTGACACGAGTATGCTTGTTCAGGAAGTTTTCAACATTAGGCATAACTTTTCTTTTATAGCTCATATTTATGCATCCCAAATCTCAAGTAATAGCTATTACTTACTCCACACAACGTACCGTCCAACTTCCCTTACCCACCACCTGCCTTTTCCCCAGAAACCTACCTTTCAACACCCACCTTTCTCAGTCGGGGCCTGCCACCAGATTTGTATGGTCAGCCCCACGAGGCAGTAATGTTCATGATCTGGGTTAAGGAGTGATTTGCCATCCTGGCGGAAGCCCATTTGTAACCGTGGGCACTTGATTGTAGCCCATATCCCAATCATTAGGCTAAAGCACTTATGGCCTTACATTGCCTAGTACTACTTATCAGGCTTAATAAATTGCTCTCTTAGGCACGTGCCTACTATTGAATGCCTTTCACCCTTTTTTGCTGTCTCGTCAAGTTTGAAATTGGTCTATTACATGTAGATGAGTAATTGGCATAGGCCTACTATTAGGCTAAGTAGGCGCCTAGTGACCCCAAAACAATTGTGATTGGATCGCAATTGCAGTCATAGGCCTAGTCGATCAATTTAACATGCTTTCGTACGATCCCGATAGCGATGATTGAGATTGTAGGATAATATTTTCGATAATTTATGTAGCCTAGGCCTACTACCGACAACAATTCCAATTGAAGCGACAATTGTGTTTGGGGCTGGACTGGACCACTTTTCCCATCTTTAGATCTGAACATAATTTCTAGAATTTGTAGGCCTAACCAAAAACCGTTACCGGTATTGGAAATGATGTCCTAATATAAAACCTACATTTTTTTAGTTAATTTTGGTCAGAGCATTGCAATTATTTTGGTCTAAGCATAGGCCTAATATTTTTTATTTTTTTTTGTATTTTTGTGTCTGTTAACACGATTCCGGCTAAACCGTTACTCTAATTGCGATGAAATTTTATGGAGGCCTTCGAAATCTCTGAACTTAGAACTGCCACCTTTTTGAACGCAATCAAAAAATTATTTCTCATAAAAATCGCAATTTTACGATTTTTTCCGATTAAAAAAAAAATTCTTCGACTTATAACACCTACATGCTTTATCCAATTGCAATGATTTTTTCACAGAACCTTTATTTAATGAATTTATATATTCGTGTAAAATTTGAGCGTAGGCCTAATCAAAAAATTATTTCTCATGGAAATCGCAGTTTTACGATTTTTCCCCGATTTTTTTTAATTCTTCGACGTATAACACCTAGCCTACATGCTTTATCCGATTGTAATGATTTTTTCACAGAACCTTTATTTTATGAATTAATATATTCGTGTGAAATTTGAGCGTAATCAAAAAATTATTTGTTAAAAAATCTTAATGTTACGCTTTTTTCGTTTAAAAAAAATTACGCTCATCCATCAACGCGGCGTGACTTAAGCGTTTTCCTAGTATTTACATATTAGGGCCTAGGCCAAATTATTAGCCTCTGGGTAAATCTGGAGGCATGCAAGGATGAGCATGTCGAGATTTTTGGGATAGACCGGTAATTACTTTTTAAAGTCAACTTCTCAACTAACTAGACCTAGCTTTTAAATAGGTAGGCCTACTATTTTTGGGTAACTTCCCCAACTCTGGGTGGAGGTGCCGGGTCTCGGCGCGTGTAGGCCTACAAAGAATTGCATGAGCGCGAGTGCGCGACGCACTACACAAAAGTGAGTGAGTGACGTTTAGGCCTAGTATGTAATAGGCCTAATAAGAATTTACTGATACGTATTGAGTTCCAATCCAAGTAAATAGTAGGCCTAATGATAAAATTACATACCATATGACTGCACAGGCCTTACCAACTGTGTAATATTTTGGCAGCATCTTACGACTTCTTTGGATACAAGGTTGATGTGATGTTGAAGAGTTTCTTACTTAAAGGTCCTAGGCCTACCTTGTTATTTTTTTAATATTGATAGGCCTATTTATTTTTTTGATTTTTAAAGAAGAATTTCAGGATATTTGTCTACCCATAGGGCCTGGCCTACCCACAATCCCACATGATAATAGTGCAACTGTGCAACCTACATTTGCATGCAAACAAGCTTTTGATTTTAGACATCTGAAAACTGGGGTGCGACCTACAGTCGCGTAAATTTACCCTACAAAATAGTTGTTATTGACAAAATAATGATTGAAAAAAATTTGTCCTAGACTTATGATTGAGAGCAAGATAGAGATTTTTCCAAATTTTCCCCTTGGGCAGAATAAAATTGGCCGAGGCAGGGGCAAGCTGAGCCAAGGCCTTAGGTTACTTCAATGGTTACTGCTACTTTTTAAACTACTACTGTATTTTTGTTGTAAAGATTGTGAACAAGCCATTATTTTTATTTTGGTCAAACCAATCCAAGAAGATTCCCTCTTCTCAAAATCCACACCAAAATAAAAATGTTTTCAGAGTTTATTGGCCTTGTTCCAAGTCAAGGCCAACATAATATTAATATCCCTTGTAGAGACTAGACTTACGTAGCCTACCATCTTTAGTTAAAACTTAAAATGTTTATGAAATGTTTATGTCTAGACCTAGGGAACCGGTAACAACATGCTTTTATATTTTTCAGGGCTCTATCATGATGGATTTCCAAACTGGTTTAATCTACTTGGGAATAGTCCTTGTCATTGCCGTTGTGTTATTTGCCATTTCATTTCTGGGTATTAAGGAGAAAACATATGATGAAGCTATTG
Organism: Sweltsa coloradensis; assembly: GCA_024449915.1. Taxonomy (NCBI): domain Eukaryota; kingdom Metazoa; phylum Arthropoda; class Insecta; order Plecoptera; family Chloroperlidae; genus Sweltsa; species Sweltsa coloradensis. Next base: position 51,963 of record JAMZAV010002446.1, on the reverse strand, counting down.
CCGAGCAACGAAATTTGCCCAATGAGCATTTATTATTAGGGCGTAGTGGGAAAGACAAGAGTAAAGAGAAAAAGCTGAAAAAAGCTGGAAAAAAGGTAAAAGAAAAGCCAGCGGAACGTGAACCAGCCCATCATTCAAAGATAACTGAAGGACCAGCAAATACCGGTACTCACGAGAAAGGTCATGTTGAGTTTGTGCCTGAAGCTGAAATCATGAGTGTGCAACACCCACAGGTAGGGAGCCTCATACGGTTTCTACATCTCGGCATATTCCTTATGCTTTCAATTCAATATTATTGTGTAGAATTATAGGCCTACACCTCTAGGTAGTTGGGATCGGGTTTCGGGTAATTGTGCCCGGCTGTCAAGGTTTTGTTTGTCGTACCTCTAGCTCCTTTCCTAACCTAAAAATATTTGCAGGCTATAAAACTAAAGGCATCTAAAAATATAATTAGCATGATTTAAATTGGGCCTGGTAGCTTCAGCACATTTTTGTTGCATTTGTGCCCAAAGCACAGAAAGTTAATTTACTCTTGTTTTAAACTATTTAATAATATGCCTAATAATAATAATATATGTAAAACGCATGTCCGATAGGCTTAGGCCTATATGGGGGGCTAAATTTCATCTGCATGATTTAAATCAATTTTTAGTGATCACCACCATAGGCCTAACTTTATTTTTGGATGAGCGTAGCGAGTGAAGCGAAGATTCCATTTCACTACACTGGAGAAAAAAATCCGGAATGTTTTTTCTTTTTTTAAATTTTTTTTGGCTGTTTGTTAACACGATTTCGGCTAAACCGATACTCCAATTGCGATGAAATTATGTGGAGGCCTTCAAAATCTCTGAACTTAGAACTGCCACCTTTTTGAGCGCAATCGAAAAATTATTTCTCATGAAAATCACAATTTTACCATTTTTTCTTCGACTTATAACACCTACATGCTTTATCCGATTGTAATGATTTCTTTCACAGAACCTTAATTTTATGAATTAATATATTTGTGTGAAATTTGAGCTCAATTTAAAAAATAGGCCTAATTTCTTATGAAAATCGCAATTTTACGATTTTTTTCGATTTTTAAAATTTCTTCTACTTATAACACCTAGGCCTACATGCTTTATCCGATTGTTGTGATTTTTTCGCAGAACCTTAATTTTATGAATCCTAATATATTCATGTGAAATTTGAGCGCATCAAAAATTGTTTCTCGAGATAATTGCAATTTTACGATTTTTTTAATTTTTAAAATTTCTTCGAAACACCTAGGGCCTACATGCTTTATCTGATTGTAATAATTTTATGAATTAATATATTCATGTGAAATTTGAGCGTAATCGAATAATTATTTGTTATGAAAATGGCAATTTTACGCTTTTTTGTTTTTAAACAATTACGCTCATCCAACAACACGCCTGAAAAAGCGTTTGCGAAGCTTCCTTGTTTTGTCATTTATTTTCCCGGAGTAGGGCCTAATCACACTGTCAAACGTGTGGCCCTGTATAGCCTGGCTTACAGCTGCTGTAGGCCTATTGCATATGCATAATTACTAGGTAACTTAATGTTAGAAATTAACAAATTGTCAGTGAGCATTATATATTAGTATCTCCTATATTGATAAGAGAACTAAGTTTAATTTGTCATGTGTCTTTGCTTAAATTTGCTTGATGCCAAATTTATTTTTCACAATCATTGCCTACAATCTTATAAATTCACATTTCCCAACCTGTGACCTCTTCTCTTGCTCTTACAGTCTTACTTACCTCATAGTTTAAGTGTACCGGTAGTCTGTAATTTATGATAACCTGTTATCTACGCTATTTAAACCTTTGTAAAATTGGCTTTCTAACCTGCTATGGATGTTTGGCTTTAATATGGGATGTAACACACATGTTGGGTTTTTCAACTCTTAGGAGGAAAAGAAGAAAAAGAAAAAGGTGAAGCCAATTTTGTTGAATAAGGATGAACACCCTTTACTTACTGAGGCTTCTCCTCCCAGCAAGTTGGCCAACCATTTCGAGGAGAGTCTGCCTAAAGACGATTTATTGCTAAAGCGTGCAGCGAGTGTAAGTGCCACAGACAGCATTTAAGACCTTATTGTGTTGCAAACTGTAGTGTCCTGTCGTCATTTTAACATTTATGATGTTTTTTCTTAATCTGTAAGTGGTACGGTAGGGCCTATATGGTTTTTGTTGCTTGGTTGTGTAGCTTACTTATGCATGAACTTATTTATGTGCCTAACTTAACCTAGCAATTAGGCTGGTAAATTTTGATGTGTAGTAGTTCCTTAGGCCCTACTCTGAATTTCACACTTTTGACTTCAATCAGAGCATAGGGCCTACACTCAAGCTTGCTATGGACAACATGGTGTGTGATTTTTAATTTTTTTATATATTTAAAACAAATGAATGATTTATTTGATTTCAATTCATTTGATACAAAACAACTTTAAATAAAAATAGGCCTAAATAAGATTTTAATTGTTAAAAAAATCAACAATATCAACTTATGAGTGTCCTACACAAGGGTGTCACTGTCAGCTCATGGAGTCAAGTTAAATGTAGGGCCTACCTAATTTAGGCTAATTTAAAGACCTATTTTTACCAAATTTTTGTATGTTGTGCTATTGTTGGTGGTTCCTACGAAAGTTCTTCATGCCATTTACCCCCACCATTTAATTTCCACTTCGGATGTAGGAGGCTGAAAAAAACATGCATAACCCTGCAAAAATTCCTACAGAACTGGATGTCTATTGTCGACACCCTAAGCTTTGCTGACCTCTTTTAATAGGCCCATGATTTGTATTTAAAACTTACTATGGTACCAGTAGCAAATTAGGCTATAAGGTTATTATTTAAAGTAAGATGAAGAACGATTTAATTTGACTGTGCAAATTACGTTCTTACAGCTAGGTCAAAACATTGCTTTGCATGTGAATCTTGAGATAACCTAGTAGGCCTACACTTGGCCTAGGAATTTTCACCCCTTACATTGCATAGGGCACATTATTTGTATCACTTCTCCCATCACTTGGTCTGGTAACATATTGAGGGAGAGGGACATTGAATCAGTGGCGTGGCAAACTACTAAGAGTGATCGGTGCCTACAATATTTTAACTATACCCACCCCCTACTTTCATGGGCAACAAGGGGTCTGGGGGCGCGCCCCTAGTTTAGCCCCTTAGGGATTTTTTTTCAATTTTGCTGATCCTAGAATGGATTTGGTGTGTTTTACTAGCAATTAATATGATTTTATAGATAGGCCTATTGATGGCCTCATTTTTATGTAATGAAATTTTAATAAAATGGCTGAAAATATTATGTTTTCTTGTTGAACTCATAAAGCCAATGGTTTGTCATTCTTTTTTGTCTTCCCCAGAATAGCCCCGCAGGATTTTCTTGAAATTTTGGTGATCATAGAATGGATTTGGTGCGTTTTACCGGCAATTAATCTGATTTATTACACGAGTGAGAGAAGCGGACGAGGATTACAATTCAAGATAAACGGCGCTTATTCATGACTCTGTGTGCGTGTGTGTACTATAAAAATCAGCCGAATCTCTGAACAGATAGCGCTTATGTTTTAATTGTTGAACTCATAAAGCCAACGGTGTGTTACCTCTTTGCCTCCTCGTAGCGGCATAGCCAGAATTTGGGAAAAAATACACATTGTGAAATTAATCAATGAAGAATTTAGTACCTACAAGAGGAGTCTGGAGGCCTGCCTCTTTGAAAAACTGGTATATATTCTACATTCTAGATCGTTAGATAATCTGTGCGTTTTGGAAATCAATTTTGTTTTTTTTTTTTCGTGTTCTCCGTATATTGGTAGAGCCATTATTTGGGATTTAGGAAAACTACTTAAACGCATAATAATGAAAACTAGGGGCTCCGGGGGCTTGCCCCCGGGAAAATGTATATTCAAGGTAATTTGGTACAAATCTGTGCGTAGTTATGAAGAAACAACACTTTGTTAACAATATTTGAAGAGAAAAGATGCTATTTTATTCTTTTACGGACAAACTTGCTGTCTCGATCTCATTCAAATCAATGCTCTTTTATCTAGAAATTGTACTGGAAATACTTCCATTCAAATAGGTCCAAGAATGTTCTTCTTATTGCATTCACGACGTCGATAATCCTGCTTCATAAGACGGTAACTTAAAAATTTAAAACAGAAAACTCAAAAACGTTTTAGACTTCCTCCATGCCACCAGCTGTTTATTTAATTTATAAATTCCCCAAAATCAATCTATCAAATCAAATAAGCTATAGGATAACGAACGTGTCTATTCATTTAGCAGTATTGTTGAATTGCGACCTGTCATTAGTTGAGTTGAGAACTACTGGATGAATATCCATCATGCATGTTGTCTGCACTTTTACTGAATCATGATTCATGACAAACTTTTACAACAATCCAGTAAAACTCTAAAGTAGTAAGTAAGAGCTACAAGCCAAACAATTCAGTAGGTGTGATTTTAACAATTAAAATAGTTATATAAAGAATATAAAATATTATGTTTCATTGAAAAGTAATGGATGGGTGGGTCCCTGCAGCATCACCCACCCCTTTTGGTATCGGTGCCTGGGCTCCGATTTGGTATGTTCGCCACACCACTGCATTGAATACTACCAAAATAAACTACTAACTACCAAAAAGCTTCTAAGCATAGGGCATACTTACTACTACATACTAGATGTATAGTACCTATGCTCAGAGTCAGAGGTAGGCTATAGCAGGGAACGCACCACAGCGGCTCCGCTCAGTTCCTTCCAGTACAGCATTCTGCGTCAAATTGAAATGCACTGAATCATATGAGACACCGCGCACTTGCTCCGCTCCGGCCAGTACATGTGTAACTTCCCCTCTTTCGCTCGGTTCCGTTCATCCTCGATTGCTCAAGCGAGCAATTTTGACGTACAACCGGACAGGGTAGAAGACGGTTCCAATTGAAGAGAGCTCCGCTTATAAAAATTGTCCTACTATGAGGTCGAGAAACAGAATGGAACTGGTGAACCGAGTGTAGCACCTAGTTGCATGGCTCTGAGCGGAGCGTCTAGTGCGCGGCACTTGGGACGGTACCGAAGTGATTACTCACACCACTCTGGCCACGGAACTGACCGGAGCCGCTGTGGTGCGCGCCCTGCTTAATACACTACATTCTTTTATTCTTTTTGGGGGCAAAATTAAGCTTATTTGAGAGTATGCTTATTTGTTTTCCGGCTATTGGGGATTACTTGAAACCATCTTTCAACTAATCCTAATATATTCTCCTCAGCCCTCACTTTATATTAACCATCCAAATTAATCCTATAGGCATACTATTTTCATCCTGTAAGGGGCAAGATATGACTAATGAATGAGTTGATGTGGTACTGGTACCGACCTGTTAAATATCTCATTAATAGGGACCCTGAGAAATAGCAAATAAAAAGTTCTAATTTCATTTAAAAAAATCTTCAATTTTAGTAGATAAACTCAAGGTAAAGGCATTTTCGTCATAAAAATAGCTCTGCAATCACTACCCTTTAGCGAAATGAACACTTATTGCACATATAAACAAATATTTTGGCCATATAAAGTTAGCTTAGGCCTAATTTGAATTAGCTAGGCGTGTTTGATGATAATATTTTCAACTGTCATGGTGCCAACTATACGTAAACTCAGAAATGTTGATTCAATGTCAAATTAATTGCATTTTTGGAGCTACAACTTTCAGAAATTGGGAAAAGTTCTTATTTTGCTCTAATTTAGCATAATAATATTATTGTCTTATTTTGCTACGGTACTTAATAATAAAACAGTCATATTTAATAATAATAATAACAATAATTTAGTGAAAAAAGACATTCACAAAATTTCAGGGTCCCTACTCATTAGGTATGCAGATGCTGCACGGTTATTTGTGGTAACATTGCCAATTTGCCACAACTGGCTGGGTAGATCTTTGCCTAGGCCTACATTCCTGGATATCGATCATGTAGTCCCTGGTTATCGGGACAGTCAGGATAAGGGCTTAGGGTTTTATTTTATTTCCAGAAGGAAGATCTGCATAAGAACAGTGGTGAAACTGCCAAATCAGGCTCTGCAAAGGTAGTAGCATCTTCCAAGAACTCAAAGGTGGAGAAATCTGTACCTAAAGCGGAGAAAAACGTACAAAAGTCTGAGAAAGTTTCTGTTCCAAAATCTGAGAAGATAATCTCTTCCAAGGGGGAGAAGGTTGTTGCCACAAAAGTAGGCCTAGATAAACCACTCCCAGCCAAAGAGGAGAAGATCTTTGCCACCAAAGCTGACAAAGTGGAGAAGGCTTCTGCTCCCAAGGTCGAGAGAGTGGCTGTCCAAAATGCCGAGGAGGTAACTGTGGCCGATCTTGACGAACCCATACCGATTCCCCCATCAGTGATCAGCAAAGAACAGCGGAACAAGAAGAAGAAGAGCGAGTTGGCAACCCTGCAGCAAATGAGTGAGTGTTCACAATTTCTTTCATAATAGTAGTATTAGGTAGGTATTATTAGTGTTATCCTAAAAGCCCTGTTACAATATCAACTTGTTCAGTGGCGGCTTTTCAACTGATTATTAGGTGTGCAATGTGTCATCCCAAAATTATTTATGGATCTACGCTCTTTCGTGAGCAAAGTAGCCTACATGGGGGTCTCTCGCAGTCAGTGCGGATCTGGGGCCCGCAGCCCTGGAATTTTTTTGATTCTAAGAGTGTTATGGCGATGATAATTGTTGTGATGGCAAAATTAGATTACGTGCTTTGACTTGACATTGGATTTCCTCATTTGTACTAATATACACCGTATACATTGCATACCCTCATGATTTGTTTTAGGTTTAATAAAAGGTAAGGTATATATTTTGTTTTGGGTTTACAACAAATACTCGGTAGGCCTATACTGATACATATAATAAAAAGTACTGGTAGTATATATTTTGTTTTGGGTTTACGACAAATACTCGGTATACCCCCATAACAATTGCAGGTGTGCAATTTGATAGGTCAAATTCTTTAATAAGTAGACTATATCATGGGGGTGGGGTCTGGTTTGATTTTGATCGTAATGAAAATAATTTAATATTTTTTTCTTATTTGGGAATTCCTTTTTTCGTAAGTGCCAAATATACCGAAGATGTTGGCTAAGAGGCTGCATACTTGCGGGTTACTTAGCAATCACAGTTAAATGTATGTCACCATTATTTTTAGACTTTTCCGAAATTCTGATTAGGTAGGCGGGCCCTAATCCCACATAGGTAAAGTAAGCCCTACTTACATAGGCCTAAGTTTTTAAAGTACATTACTACTTTTTATGGAAGATACTTCAAAGTAGGGAACATTTACTAAAAAGTTCAATAATATTTAAATTTGGGTTTGTAAGGCTTTTTCCTGACTGATTAGGTGTCCAATTGTCACACCTTGCCTGCACACCTTAAAAGCCGCCACTAAACTTGTTGACCAAATGTAGATAGCATGGAAATGTAATGCTGTTGTCACACATTGAAACATGTTGACTCAACATTGATGAGACAAGAAGTTGAACAAGTTAAACTTTTGAGCAATGTTGACCAGATGTTCACTACCGGTACGTTCAACAACCAATGGCTGAGCGACATTTTGCCACGTGATCATTTTGTTGAGTGTACTTTTATACTGACGTAATGTGTGGTGAAGAGACTGTATCATTGACTATGGATGTCTTCTTACGCTTCACAAAGCGCAAACCATTTGTTGTTCCATCCACGATGATATTGATAATATGAACTTCAATTTGAGAGTAGTAGGCTATAAAGTGCAAATTTTGTGAGAAGAAAGCCTTATTTATGCGAGTAATTTAGCCTGCACTGAAGACACGTTAAGACATTTATAAACAATAATGATGGGATGAGTAAAAAGGTAAAATCCATCATCATCATCATAGGGTAGGCCTACCGGTTGTGATCTAAACTAGTTTGACCTTCTGAAAACTTGTGGCATTTCTTCGATCAACTATTAGTTTCTATTGCTGGGCAAAAATTAAAAAATAACTAATTATGAAAATGGTATTTTAAAGTAAAAAAAAAAAATAGGATAATTTAATTCTTAGGCTAATTTTACTGGAAAATATTACCACTGTAAAGAAAAACTTTTTTGCATCAGAAATATTCATCATATTATGTCCCCATTTTCTGCTTGTGGCAGTCAGCTTGCAATTTTTAACCAAATAGACTATTTGCATAAATTTTAGATTTAAGTTAAACATATTTATCTTAAGAGAATAAAACATCCTGAATTCAAATATCGCGTTTATTTTATACTAGGAAAACGCTTAAGTCCCGCCGCGTTGTTGGATGAGCGTAATTGGTGCATTGAGCTGCCATGTGTTATGCGGATTTTCTGTTGTTCTGTGAAAAAATTATCACTAAGTTGAAGATTTTTTTAAAATTAAATTAAATAAAAAATAAACTTAAATTTTTGAATTAATCGTACAAATTTAAAAACAAAGAAAACAATCGTTAAAAAATTGCAATTTTTATAGCAAATTATCGATTGACGCTAAATTTCACACGATTATAAAATTCATAATTAAGATTGAAAAAATTATTAAGCGAACGTTAAAAAGCAAGCGTCCATTTGACTTGCAGAAAAATTATGCCGCTCATTTCGGATTTTTTTTTTTTTGTTTGTTGTAAACTCCTAGATAACGTTCTGAGGAAGGAAGATTCGGATCGAGTTGAAAAATTTTGATCCATACCGCAATCTTTGTTCCTAGATGAATGCATTAAATTTTGTGGCAAAATCGTTCAAAAATTAAAAGTTACATTAAACGTTAATCGAAAGTTTTTTTACAAACACCGCGACAAAAATCTGAGAACCAAATCAATTTAGAATGTCCGTAAAAATTCGAATTTTTATTATTGAAATCGAATAGTGTAATGGATTACATTATCAACAAAATTAAACGTTGTCATGGCAAAGAAGAGCGCGAAGTTTTTATCAATTACACGCCCTAGAAGTAACAAAATCTTTCAGAAAGCAGTCTATTATTGTCACCAAAGGTTTAAATAGTTTTTCCAAGAGTCAAGGTCCTCTAGATGGCGGTGGATTTTATCCACAAAGTAAAGGTTTTCACACCACGGGTTTACCCAAATACCTTGGCAATAATAAATAATATTGGAAACGCAAACGCCATAAATTTTATGTTCAATGTGGGTCTAGCTAAAGCACGTGCTCGCTTATCAACGCGTCCAACTGAGCGTTTCCTAGTTACAATAGAATAAAGCATGTAGGTGTTATAAGTAAAAAATTGTTTTAAAAAAGAAAAAAAACACAAAATTTCTATTTTCATGAAAAATAATTTTTTGATTGCGCTCAAATTTCACACGGATATCTTAATTCATAAAATTAAGGTTCTGTGAAAAAATCATTAAAATCGGATTAAGCATGTAGGTGTTATAAGTAAAATAAATTTTCAAAAAATCGAAAAAAAACGTAAAATTGCGATTTTCATAAGAAATAATTTTTTGATTGCGCTCAAAAACGTGGCAGTTCTAAGTTCAGAGATTTCGAAGGCCTCCATAAAATTTCATCGCAAACGGAGTATCGTTTTAGCCGGAATCGCCTGACAAACACACAAAAATACAGAAAAAAAAGAAAGAAGGAAAAAAAAACATTCCCGATTTTTTCTCCAGTGTAGTGAAATGGAATCTTCGCTTCGCTCGCTATGCTCATCCAATTAAAAAATGGTTTTGATATAGATATCGTGGCTTGAAATGTCCTGTTTTAGAACATACTGTAAAACGCGCTGTCATTGGTAGAGAATTGTGCAAAAATGGTAACAACGAAATTTGCGAATTTTTTTAAAGTTACAATAATCCCTTCAAATTCAGTTTGCACATGAATCTCATGAATTGTGATTGAATGGTACCAATTACCAATTCGCGAATTTCCGCGAAATTTTAGTTGATACCGCGAACTAGTGGCGAAAATAGCAATTGTGTCCTTAAATGCGAATTAGGTCACGAAATTTTAAAAAATTAAAAAATTTCAAAGTTTTGGTGGAGGTGCTGGGTCGAAGTCGAAATTAAATTAATACTGGCTGGTACATATGGTGAAGGTGCCGGTTCATACAACACGATTGTTAGATCGTAATAATCGTTTGAATGAGAGTAAGCTCAAAATTCTTCATATCCATATCAAAAGATATTACAAAAAAATGCATAATTTCGTAAATTTGGTGGTAGACGAAATTAATTCCGGTAAAAACTGTCGGAAACTTTGAAACTGAAGGCTGAAATTGAGCTTAAAATTAAAACTGATTCTGAACTTCACTCTCATGAGCTTGTTTTTCTTTTTAATCATTAAAATCAATCAAATTATCCTGAAACTTGGATTTTTTTAATTTTAATTTTTTTTTTTTTAAGTTGTGCATGAGAAAATTGTGTTTTTTGGAAAATCGCGACAAATCGCGAATTTTTATTTTTAGGCGCGAATTTTCTAACCTTAAAAAACCATTTTTGCACATCTCTAGTCAATGGTCATACTATTAAGATGTATTTGGCCCCTACATGGGCAATGGCACCATTGAAAGACATGATTTTGGTTCGATTTTATTCAAGATTTCACACAACTGCATTGCACTCAGCTGTACAAATCGATTGAATATGGATTCTTACATTACGATTTAAATAAGAAGTAAATTTGAACCCCAGTTAGCGCGCCAAAAACGAGCGTGCGCCATCTTTGGATGGTACTACGTCATAACCGAGTAGAGTCAAGGCCAATTAGAAGCCTAAATGTACATATATTTGTACATATTTACATACAGACGGCGGTGCTCGCCCATCCGCTCAACAACAAACACAACTCCACAGTCACTTAAATTGCCAAATTAGCCAAAGAACAATGTACGTACATTTTTACTGACTTTTCTTTTTTCGTAATGTGACAGAAGATTGCGCGAGATCATTGTGATAAAGGAATACGAGCATTTTTGTCTTGAATTTTTGCACAGCCTAGGACTATAATGCTAAATATTCTTTATCTAGACTAGGCCTTAATTAGTCATCAAAGTAAGGTTTGTGTGCGGGATGTGTCTCAGAACATGGACGTGCAGGCCTAGAGTTGGCAGGCTAAGCCTAGGACTTGTCAAGTGAGTAATTTTAGTATTCACTTCACATATTATCAAGGCCTATATCCTACAGGAACGATTGGCCTAGACTGTTGTATTATAAACTAAATTCTAGCCCGGCCTAGACTATGGATGAGTTTGTTTTAAAGATGTAATTTCGTTCTGCTAGGCGCTAATTGTAACTGTCCGCCATCTGTTACTTTGTAGTATGCTGGCCTGCATGCAGCAATTTGGGGAACTGTTCTGAGTCATTTACGCGGCACTGGTTTGGTATCGTTGTCATTGCTCGTTAAAATATTGTTAAAAAACTTTTTAAAAGCTTAATATTGTATTATTTCCGGACAATAACATTTTTAACGGACGATTCTTCTTTCAAAAGTCTATTTACAGTCCTTACAATAAACCTTATTACATTTCATAATTGATAATATATGAAAGTATGTGTGCTCCCATACACCAGTTGCCTAGTATGCACCGTATAATTGCAACTATGTCAATTTATTGTCCCACAGAAAAATATCATTGCCAGTGTAAAGTTAAGTTATATTGAAACAAGCCTGTATTTTATCCGAGCCTACCTACTGGAATTTTTGAACTTTTTTATTAACGGTATACATCACCATAACCTTTTAATGTTCAATCATTGTAATAATTGACGTTGTGCCCACCTATGGTCATAATTGCCCATGTCACGAAATATCGCCTAAAATCGAAAAAACCGTAAATACGATTTCATGGAATTTCTTCGTTGTACCAAAATACACCTCTAAGTCAGAGATTCAAGGTCCTGTCAATTTATCAGATCGGATAAGCCGTTTGTTGGTAGAGAGTTAACAACAGACAAAAACAAAAAAAAAAAAAAAAAAAAAAAAAAAAAAACACCCGAGCTAAATTTTGGGGGTCGGTGAATGAGTCTCGCTTCGCTCATCCATAATTTTCTATGCTGGCCTAGACCTAGGACTGTTTCATTTTGTTTTTTGAGAGCAATGTCAACTTTTCTCGTTTCTAGCTAGGCGCTAAATGTAAAATGTCCGCCATCTGTTTACATTACTGTAGGCTACGCTAGGCGCTGCATTGCAGGGAAACAACCATTTGGAGGAACTCGGTTCTGACGTCATTTTACGGCGGCAACACGGTTCTGACGTCATCGTCGTTTTTGCCGCGCTTAAAATATTGTTAAAAATGCTGTTTTTAAAACGGCTGTAAATCATTGGAATATTATTTCACGGAAAAACAAAGTACATATTTGTAATCGGGACGGAATACTTCTTCTAAAAAATCTATTTTTACAGTACCCTATTTGACGGAAGTGGAATATTCCCTATTACCATTTCGATAATTGATAAATATAATGGAAAAAGTATCGATGTGCATCCCTAAGATTTACACCAGTTCCTAAGTATGCTACCGGTACGTAATTGCAAACTATTGTCAACTTTTAATTGTCTCCAGACATGTAAAAATGTATTCATTTGCCCAGGTGGTAGGCCTAAGTTAAGTTAGTATTGAAAACATTATCAAGCCCTGTATTTTTTATACCAGTAGGCCCTACCTACATATTGGAATTTTGGAAAGCTCATTTTTATAATCGGTAGGATAGGCCTTCTGACAACTCTTTTCATCTTCAAATCAATTGATAAAAAATTTGCCTTTGGCCCTATTCATTCCCCATTACAGTAAGTGTAAATCCCTTATAGATTTAGTCTGATGCCTTAATCTAGTAACCTTGCCTAGCCCCTTTAATATATCTAGGATGACCTTCGAGTCCCTGCAAATCAATTTGTTATCTTTTGGCAGATCCATCCAAGTGTTTTTATCATGTAGGCCTACTCTTACTTGAGCTACTGCCATTGCGTTATTTACAATAACACTGAAGGGTCCTGTCTATACAGGTTGTGCCAATTTTATAACATTAAATAAATAAATAAATTCGTATTTAGAGTCTACCCACTCAGTCATATAATGGATTTTCAGTGGGGGACAGTAAACCAAAACGACCAAGCCAACCCTGTAGACCCCGACGCAATCGACGAGTGAGCAATAACCAACCAAAGTTCCAAAGATCAATATTTTTTAATAGGAAATATAGCAATCAGTGGTATGGACATTGCGAACACCCGCGTATCAACACCATTTATAATTTTGATAGTTGACCTATTCATTTCATTTGTTGGCGTGGTTTTGGAATTTCAATATGGTAAAGAAACCCTGTCCTTGGATATAGGCCTATGCCTTATCACTTATCAGTATGGTGATTCCCCATGCTCCTTTCTTGGTATCTCTTCTGAAGTTACTAATATAGATTAGCTTCATGATATTCGTGATACTTTACTGGCATGTTAGATGTTCACCTATTAATATTTTGACAGCAACATACACTAGGCCGCTTCGCGAATGCTTTTTCCAGTCGCGTTATGGATGAGCTTTTTTGGTTCACTATTTCTGACCAATGATTACTAAGTTTTTTGTATGCTTGGGATCTCATTAGTGTTTCCAAGTTCCATTGCAAAATTATTTTTCTTAAACTAGGATAATTTTTGTAAAGTAAGCCTAGTATTAATTGCTAGGTATGGAAATACCAATTAGGCCTAACAAAAGAATGTAAAATATCTTGAGGCCCAAATACTTGCTTTTTGTATGCATTGTAGTAGGGATGGGTCGTTTAAACGTTTAAATGCGCACGTAGAGTTTAAACGTTCAGAGTTTTATATATTATAGGCCTAAACGTGTAAACGTGATTTTTTTTTAAAAAATAAACAATATGTTATTTTATCACTTTCGGAGCTTACACAAACACAGGCTAACAAATTAGGCCGAAATTTTTCTAAAAGTGCATGCGTAATTTTGGAGGAGGTGCTGGGTCCCAGGCTATATTAAGGCATCTTGTCTGTTACACATGGTGGAAGTGCCGGGTCATTAAATGCGAGTGTGAGAATAAAACCGTTGTTAATTACTCGTCGGCAAGTCATAAGTACAAAATTACTATTTTTGTTGTAAAACCTAGGCCTACGCCCACCTATTTTTTTTTTTTTTAGAAAATAGTGCTTACAACGTTTAAACGTGAACATTTCAAGGGGTTAAACGTTTAGGAAATTAAACGCTTTTTCCCATCCCTACATTGTAGTTGATTATTGTCAAGTTTCTATAGTTGTTTATTATTCCCCTGGAAAAAGCTTATTTTAAAACCTTTGTTTCTATGAACTTTTTCTTTCAAAAGGCACTAGGCCTACATCACTATTACCTTAATGTCCATGCAAATTATGAACGTTCACGTGACGTAGCTTCACCGGTTTGGTCAGAATCGGCCCAAATATCCCGAAAATATTGCATAAAAATCTTAAAAGTACGATATTCATGAGAAATATTTCTTTGATTGTACTAAAAAACTCGGCAGATCTTAATAAGTTCAGAGATTTGAAGTCCCCTCCAACTTTCATCAAGATCGCATAATAATTTATATCTTCGTTTGAAATTTGAGCGTAATCGAAAAATCATTTCTCATGAAAATCGCAATTTTACGCTCTACGTTTTTTTTAAATTACGCTCATCCAACAACGTGCCTAAAAAAGCATTTACAAAGCTTCCTAGTGTAAATCAATCTAGAAATTGAAAATTCCATCTCAGCGGGATATCGAACCCCGGTCTCCCGATTGCTGGATGTTGTCAATATGAATATTGTTTTTGTGCTGTTTTTACATTCTTTTTTTACACATTATTCACTTTGATGTTATGGATATTAGGAATTAGCAGCCATATTGGATCAAAACTTTGGCTGTAATCAAGTGGTTATTTAAGTTAATTTAATGTGCAAGAAAGAATTTTTCCTCAAATGCAATTTAGTGCTTAATAATGGACAGTTAAATAGGGCATTTTTGAGGAAATGCCAACAATGGAAAAAACAAATTTTGGGTAAATGCAAAATTCGATTTCGCAGACCTGATTTTTTAAAATACTAATGGAAGCTTTCATGAACACCGTACAAAAGTCCTATTGTGTTTAAATCGATTTCTCACGGATTTATCGGGAATTATTTGATACTGGTCGCGAAAATTAGGAAATCAGCTCTGGTACTCCTATAAGCAACATGGAATGTGGGAGACCCATGGTTCGAATCCCGGTTGGGGCGGACTTTTTTAGTTTCTGAATTGTAGTTGGATGAGTGAAGTAAAGACTTCAATTTCACTGACCCCCAAAAAAATTTGCTCGGGTGTTTTTTTTTTTTTTAAATTTTTGTCTGTTCGCTCTCTACCGGGCAAACGGCATATACGATCTTGATGAAAATTAGAGGGGACCTTCGAAATCTCTGAACTTAGATCTGCCACGTTTTTGGGTACAATCGAAGAAATATTTCTTATGAATATCATACTTTTTCCGATTTTTGTGCAATATTTTAGTGACATTTGGTCCGATTCTGACCAAACGGGTGGGGCTATAAGGTTCATATTTTACATGGATATTAAGGTTATGGTGATGTAGTACCTTGTGAAAGAAAAAGTTGAAAAAGCTGGCCAGAATCCATAGAATACAGATTTTAATGAGTTTTTTTTAGGTATATAATAACAATTTGAATTAACAAGTAATAATAGAAACTTGACAACAATCACCTACAATGCGTTAAAAAAACACTTGCAAAAGTAAAGAGATCCCACGCAAACTAAAAACTTACAAAAAAGCTCATCCATCAACGCAACTAAAAAAAACGTTTACGAAGCTTCCTAGTAAATAATAACAATTACACCTACGAGAGTGTTTCCCGACTATCCAAATCGAGAAATATAAACTAAGATTTTGTAATGTAACCGCTGTCTCTACCGAAAATATGGTAGACTCAATTTTTGTAGCAAATTGTAATTGTCATATTTTTGCCGTTGAAACTTTTCGTCTATCTACCGCCATTTTGAAGATATACGAAAACAACCACTGTATTGTGTAGACATTTTCCAAGATGATGGCCCACGCTCCAGCCCGATTTCCGAGGACTTTTTTCCCTTTATAGGACACTTTCCGACGTCTGTGCAAAAATTCAGCTTGCCCGGAATTATTATAGAAAAAATCCTTCGTTGCTTGGCCTATATCTCGAAGGCCTATTTGTCGACTACTGTTGCTTTTTGCTGTTTTTACCTCTCGGGAGTAATTGTAATTTTAAATCATATCTGAACAGTGAACTCAGTTTACACTGTAATGGCATAAGCAATTCATAAATTATTTTAATGCCTAATACAAACGTATAGAAACTGTACCTGAACATGTTCTTGAATGTTGTGACAGGCCTGCTTATTCATAATATAATCTAATTTCGTATTATCTTTACATCGTAAAAGAAATGGTTTGTTATCTACTTAGTACGATGTACGGTCGATACATGCACAATGTCAAAGTATTATCTGTGTTGCCTGGATAATCATCGCAAGTTGTTACTGCTTAAATATTTGTGACGTAATGTTAGTATTTTTTACGTCGGTAATATAACCTAATAGGAGTTTTTCATTTTGTTGCCCGACAAAGTAGGCTCTTGTACTTGTATAGACTTTGTTTTATTTTTCAAGGCGTGTGCGATCATTTGTCAGGGTGACCTTCATATTTGAACGAAATCGTTTTTTCCCTAATACAGAGGCCAGACCTCAATATAAATTCGTTGGCCGAAACGTCTCAACATCCAACCATCGTGATTATATGTAAGCTGATGGTTTTATGGCCTGCCAGCATTCGAGGTTCCCTACAGCGGCTATTCAAATTATCGCCTCGCTCTCGGTTGAAAGGCGTTTTTAACAGCTAGATTAGGTAGTTAAATGTTATATTTGCAAGTTAAATGTTTGAATGTGAAGAAACCAACTGCCATATGGATATATTCTTACATTGCCACCAAAGAGAGACAGACCCAAATGAGAATCGTTCCAAAGAAAAACGTTTGTTCGTTCACTACTTCAGCTCAGTGGTTTGAACCAAGTGGCTTTTGGTTCAAGACTACCATCAATATTAAATCCACGCGAAATTACTGTTTTTTTTTTTTTTTAGTGATTGGATGAGTGAAGCAAAGACTTCAATTTCACTGACCCCCCCCCCCCCCCCCCCCACAATAATAATATTTTTTTCATTTTTTTGTCTGTTCGCTCTCTACCCTGCAAACGGCATAATTATGCGATCTTGATGAAAATTGGAGAGGACCTTCGAAATCTCTGAACTTAGATCAGCTGAGTTTTTTGGTACAATTTTAGAAATATTTCTCATGAATATAGTCCTTTTACGATTTTTTCGGTTGTTAATACGATATTTTCGTGATATTTGGTCCGATTCTGATCAAACTTGTGGGGCTACAACGTTCATATTTCACATGCACATTAAGGTTATGGTGATGTATTGCCTTTTGAAAGAAAAAGTTGAAAAGGTTAGCCAAAATTCATAGAAATAAAAGCTTTAATACAAGCATTTTACAGGTGTATAATTATTAACAAGTAACTATAGAAACTTGACAACAATCACCTACAATGCGTACAAGAAGCAAGTCTTTGTGTCTCTAGATATTTTACATATTATTATGTACTATTGTTAGTTGGTATTAGCGGCCTAGTATTTCGAGAACGCTGCAAAATATCGGAAAACTGATTGCAGGCAACTGTATGATTTTGTAAGAACTATAATAGTCTGCACGAAAAAATGTTGTATCGTGATGGTTATTAAGTTTGTTATTTGATATTTAATTAATTAAATGCATATTGGAAATACGGTTCGTACCGATTATTATGTATTTTTTTCTTTTATTACATTGTTTTAACAAAACCAAATTAACCTAGCTGTCTACAAGTGCAATAAGTTTTGAGATATTTTTTGCACCATTCTCGAGATATCACTAATATTAACTTCGCTTGGTTTTAATATTGGTGTACGGTGTACCCAGCAAGACTAGCTCGTCAATAATCGAAGCCAAAATTGCAGTGACTTTCGAGATGATTCTGAATTCTAGTGGGACTAGTTTCGTATGGGGAAGATAAAGTGGATAAGATAAAAGTCTATAAATTAGTAGATGAACACTAGGAAGAGGAAATATGATGGTACCCACTTACGCTCGCCCATCAGCACGTCCAAGCCCTCAATTCTACCGGCTTTTACGATCGAACTGTATCTGGAGCTGGGGGTCTGCACTTTATTTTTTACCATGAGTTTTAACCACGTTCAAATTGCTGCAAATCACAAATTTTCCGTTGATCACGAGGTAGAATCTTTTGTGTATGAAATTACTCTTTCGGGAACGTTAGAAATGTGTCTCGAATAGTGTTGGTGGAGTGGAAGGTCGCTACGCTTTGGCTCGAAACCGAGTCCTAAACCTCCAATGTGCCGATAGACAAAGAATAAATTAAAAAATGGGACCTCTAATCATCAACAACTTTAAAGCTAGATTGGCTAGTCCCTCCACAAAGTTAGTCATGACCTTGCGCCGATGAACGAACATCTGCGCCAACACGGCAGCCTCCACAGCAAACACCTTGGTCTTGACAATCAAAGTCACCTCACTTCGCGGGGTCTTTGGCCTATCTCGTCTCAGTTCAGGTTCACAATCAGGGGCGGCTCGTGTATAGGTGCACAGGTGCACGCGCACCCCCAAATATCTGCGCGAACTAAATTCCAAATTTAAGGTTCAAAGCAAATCTCGTAATATTCTCAATAAATCGTTGGATTGTTTGCATGGATATTTTGGCCGGCCCAAAGCAAGGCATATTCGGCAGGAGTCATTCTTCAGTAGGTAAGTGCTGCCATCGGAGGGTGCTCTCCGAATGTGAGTTCATTTTTATTATCGTTTTCTACAGTCGGCATGGCAGAACGAGCCCCGGGCCATCTTTTGAAATCACATCTGAAAAAGGTTGGTGGATCGCTCAAGCGACTGGGTCAAAACCAGTTATTTCATTCAATGCCTTGGTATTTTGCTCGCAGGCGCAGCATTCATTCACCCCCACAAATACAATCCGCTCAGTAGCTAGTGAAAGTTGTTGCGACAGGGTTGGTGAAGTGAGCAAACAGTGTTAAAATTATTATCGTGCCGTGAAGTGAAATCATAATATGACTTCGGTTATAAGCGATCTAAAAATAAACAGTTTTTTAAAACGACCATTGGACGAAAAATTAGAAATGGACTTCATTTTAAAATAAATATACGATGTGATGTTTGAGGCGCGTGTCGGAGAAGATGAAGGGACATTATTCGGGTATGTAATATTTTAATCAACCATATAATAATTAATTTTTTGGATGGTTTTCCATAAGTAACAATTACACAGGGGAGTTTTTCCCGACCAATAAATTCAAAAAATATACTCTTAAGTCGTTTTCCGGGTACTTCAGACCATTAGTATCTGAAAAAATTTTCGCCTCCGGCGGCTGGGGCTGCGCCCCAGACCCCTTTGTTTCCCGCAGAATAAAAACTTCGCAATTATGTGCACCCCACGATGATAACTCACGAGCCGCCCCTGTTCACAATACTCCATTTTATTGATGTCGGTTCTCCTCTACCGACTGGTCACGACGCACCGTCATGTTCCGGGGCTATGTTCGACCTTATGCCCTTTGTGGGAACTGTTTGCTAGATAACTGATAAACCGCTCTAGACGTTGCCGTTTTCTTTGCGGGCAATGTCGTTCGCTGTCTGCGGCGCATGGACCCGCCGCGCGCTCTTGAACTCGTGAGCCTCATTCATGATCCGGGCCGTTATTTTTAGATTATTTCGGTCGGACAAAACCGAACGTTCTCCGTATGCGACTGCGAGTGCTATCTCCATTTCTTATCTATTTTTCGCATAATGTATTTCGATGGGTCAGCTACTGGTGATCTTGTCGAGTTTTACGTTATGTAATGTATGATGTTTGGGATGGGAGGGAGGGAGGTCATGTCATGGGTACATCTTGACGTTTTTAATCGGACTGGGCTCCAACATGCATACAGATATTTTTTTCTCTTGAATAGCAGAGAAACAGTCCTGTATCATCTGTTGATGACGCACTCCAGCATAATCGTCTCTCCACTTGCGGGAGAAGAAGCCATCCAACGCTTTCGCAAGTATGAGTAAATTCAAGAAAAATGTACTGTGCTCTTTGCTTTTGGAACAGGCAATTTTTATTATCAGTAGGGTTCGAAATTTTCCGGAAAAATTGAAGTCGAGGAAAAAAACGGATATTTTCCCGTTTTTTTCCGGAAAAATTGGAAAAATTGGGAAAAATTGAATTTTCTTTACTTTTCATAAAGTTTATACTTCCTCGTAGTTCATTTTAGATTAATGGCATCTTTATGGTAAATTATAAATTAAGATTATTATTGTTAGTTTATTTTCATGTGTTAACGTACGCGTGTTTACTATTGATGTTTATAAATGACAGCAAAATGGCAGCAATACTACATCTAGCATTTTCCAAAATCCCTTGCAATTATTACTATTTATAGTCAGGGGTCGAAATTAACTTTTTTTGCAACTAGCACTTCGGGCTAATGGCAACAATAGTCCTCTAGCCCAAGAGCATTTTTACAGTCGGCAATCAAATAGGTTATATTGATGTAAAACAATACTAATAGGGTATATGTGAATGTTTTAAGTCACAATATTTGCCGGGTTTGACTTACGTGTAGGGGGGACTAGGGAGCGACCGGAAACGAATTTTAACCGTAATATTAATAATCCTAAATTAAGCGATTTTTTATTTTGTTTGCATATTTACAACGATTTTTCCATACTAGGTAGTGCACTACTACTGGAAACTCGTTAAGTTATTGTTGCGAAATATTGAGATTTTTTGAACGGCAATTGGGAACTCTGGAAAAAGTACTCGCCTGTCGGACTAGAGTAATTAGATTTTTACTAGCGCGAGCAAAGTTTCACTAGCCTCGGGCGAGCATTAATTTGACTCCTGTTTATAGATATACTATGTTAAGCTTTAGTCCCTCCCACGGCATGCCCTATTACTTTACAATATGGTCACAAAACTGTCTTTGAAATGAGAATTCCAATCATAATTTTAGTCTAACCTAACAAGAACAACTAAGGCATTTACCTTTCATTTTACTATTAAAATAATGAATTAAAAACTGTGAGATATGTAATTGGGCTACCTTATTGATAAAAATAATCATTACTACATTCATATCAATTTTATTTATCCTATGCACCTTAAAACCAATTTTTTCATTTTTTCCAATTTTTCCTATTTTTCCCGACGTGCCCGGAAAAAAACGGAAAAAAACACGGTTTTTTTCCAAAATTTCCGGAAAAATTGGTACCTTTTAAATCCCTAATTATCAGTCAAGAAAAAAATCTATACCAACACTATAAAAGCCCTGGCCAAAACGGACGAATCTGAGTCAACTTGAATGCTAAAGATTGGCCGTAAACGCGCGTACAACGATTCATTGGTAAAGCGGTGGTGCGGGGCGGCGAGGTCGTACCTGTCCAGAGACTAAACCGTGAGCTTGGAGGGGAGATGTGTTCCTCGCGGCTGCCGACGAGATATTATTATTCAATACGGCGCCCGTATATCTATGGAAAACCTCTAAAACAGAAAATAAAGTTGTCGTAGGTACTCGATCAAAACCCCTCGTTATGTGAAGGTAGCTTCGACTGGACCAGACGTCCATACAAATCTTCGGTCCATCTATTCACTATTGCTGGCTTGAATGTGGAGTTATTGAACTATTGTGTATCGAGGCATATGGGTATTATGTAAGTAGCTCTTTCAAGGTTGCGAACTGGGACTAAAGAATGTTGTCATTAAAAACTAAGGTAAACATTCCATATGGTCTACTAAGGTTTCTAAGGTTTGCACGTAGTTATGTGCAAATAGTATTAATAGCCTTTCTCGTCGTACATACAGAATTAAGATTCATGTGTGGTGTG
Source organism: Sweltsa coloradensis (assembly GCA_024449915.1). Taxonomy (NCBI): domain Eukaryota; kingdom Metazoa; phylum Arthropoda; class Insecta; order Plecoptera; family Chloroperlidae; genus Sweltsa; species Sweltsa coloradensis. The sequence goes on along the minus strand of JAMZAV010002446.1, from coordinate 29,978 downwards.
TGTGCATTCTGATTCACACAACCTATCAGGCATAGGAGGCTAATATGACATTCGTATTACCGTATGCATACGACCACCCTCACACACACATTTTGTCAATGTCAACATTATTGAGATGTTAATTTATTTTCGATTACGCTTTTGTGATTAAATCAGAAATCTTACATAGATTGCAAAGGTCAACAAATGGACGTGGGCATGACATTTTTTTTGTCACTAGGAATTCACGAGGAATTCGCTTGGATGAACTTCATTCCTCAATGAAAGTTTGGTTTCGCTGTTACCGAAATTGCAATTACATCCATGGTGAATGCCAGCCTGAATCGCAAATATCAGCACAAGTAACGCGTTTCGCCTGTGATAGGGCCTCACACTTAGGTCTACTCACTGGTGGGCTATTAATCGAAAACCCATTATCTCATTATTTCCGTGCTAGGGTTTGTGATAGATAGCCTTCGTTCTTATCTCGTTACGAAAATTGACAAGTGTTGCGCGTAACACACGAGCGTTGTTTTGTTGCCAAACGAACGGATCAAGGATGGTTTACCCTCCACATCATATTACTTATCAAATATAAATGCGAAATTTGAACCAACAGGTCGTCGCTTCAGACCTGCACCTCAAGGAACTTATCGGCGTACACCAGGCGCCTAGGAACGTTTTGAAAGTTGGGGGGGGGGGGGGGGAGGCGAAGCCCCAGCCTCCGTAGGCCCTTTAGGCGATTTTTTTTTTCACCATACTACAGTGTTATTTCGTCATGTTTTAACTGCACTCGGGCTCTGTAAACGATGTTTTACATAAACCTTTCTGTGATAAATATTAAACTCAAGTTAGTTTTGCCCCCCCTGAACCCTCCTTCCGGTTCCTACGCCACTGGCGTACACTCAACACCTGTATCAATCATGATCGTAAAATTATAAAGAGTATTTCTTTGCTGCACGAATGTGATATTTGTAAGTTGATGTTGACCCCTCTACACGACTCGAGTACGTCACTGTAGTCTGGTCTGGTTGTAATGAGTTCAACAGTCGAGTTCCGTCTAGCTTTCCCGACTCTCGCCCGAGTCAAATTCATTGTTCGAGTAAAATATATGTGTCCGCCTCCGCTTGATGTAATTGTGAACTAGCTTACGCTTTCCTGTCTGGCATTTTTCGCTTCCTCTATATCCTTCCATCAAATCTACCGCCGATAGAGGTGGCTCATCGCTAGCACGTGATGATTCGGGCGGCGACGAGGGCGAGTTTTTTTTGTCCGATGCTATTTTAGGTCGAAAGACAAATGCGCCCTGTAAACTGCAGTAATTTTTGCAGACTGTCCAGTCCACAATCTAAACAGCACACCCTAATATGCTCGCGAAGACACAAATAATTTCACACCTCAGCTGTTCCTGGGAATTAGAATTACAACGAAATTTCTAGATCAACTTGCAATAACATAATATCAAATCGTAATTTATCGTTCAGTAATTATATGTTCGTTATTTCGTATATTATAAATATGTACTATTTTCAAATGTGTTCTTACACAGGCAACTGGAGCTTTATTTTGATCATGTTATTTATTGAAATGCAAATATATTTTGAAAATTCTTTTTGAACGCTATCCTATTTAAATGTAGCGTATTATTTACTTTATTTGACAAGATAGTGTAATGAGTATTGTCATCGAGTATTGTTACTGCGTACTTTCTTAGAAAATGACGCGTGTACATAATTGTGAAATGTCAAATGTGATTGCGTTTGTTGAGATGACAATAACCTTTCAATTCAATTGATTGGATATTGCTTTACGTCTCATATTTATGCAACTTGGCTAATCGAGACGAAGGGAGGGACGTAAGGGATGACGCGGGGGGACAAAGGGTGGACAGGCCTGTGCTGGTCAGAACCAGCCACAAGCATAAGGGGCGGGCAGGGGTTCCCTCACGTCGTGGTCGTCTACGTCTGTGTCATCATCCGTCCGTGTTGTCATTGTCGTCGCCGTCGGGGAGGTAGTCAAAGGGAAGGGGAAAGTTCCCCGACGAGATCATGCACAGGTCTAAAAATTGTTTCAGAGTAAAGAAAACGTTTTTAAATTTTGTTACTTTTTTTAAACCCAGACTTGGGTTTGGTTCCCATCCCAATACACCTACCACATAATGTAATAAAAATATAATTATGGAAGGCATTATCATGATCCACTAATCGGGTATGTACACGATGCCCACAGCCCTCACCAGACCACGTAAAAAATGTCATTTATCGAAGGTAATTATGCTATGCATCTCGAATTTGGGTATTAGCCGGACATATTGTAGTCTTCGCTACGACAAGCTCCCCCCCCCCTTTCGGCTCCCCTTTAAAACCCAAGTCACACGCGTGATGCATGCCAGCCAGCCAGCAGTGCAGTGTTATCTTCTTTTTTGCCATGTGTGAGCTGAATTTCTTATGGGTTGTCGTAATAAGTTGTGGTGCTGTACGAGTGAATGCATTCCCATGCAAATAGAACAGCTAATTGTACATGTATGCACGGACAAAAAGCTGATAGGCTGGCTGCATTCATGCTGGTTGAATAGAGTATAGACGACTTACATTGACCCAGAAATCGGTTAATTTCGTGATTCGAAAGTTTGCCACGGGTTCGTATCCCGATCACGAGATTTGCTACCAACGTGACGCGTTACCGTTGTTTTCGATACTTGCGAGTGCTCCCGTTCAGGAATGTGAATTCGAGACACATTATATAAATAAGTAGGGAAATTTCCCTTGTCTTCACTAAATCGAGACTTGGACTTGCTATAAATAATTTCCGACACCCAGTCACAAGGCACTGCATGGGCAGTCCGTCTAGTCGCTGTCTGATACGAACTGCCTTTATAAGACCTCATCATGAAACTACTATCGCAATTGAAAACATTGTAGTGGCGGCGAGATTTCTGGCATTGTTCAACACTTTTTTCTTGTCATGTACGAAATGGTTACTCGGAAGTAGCAAGAAAGGCCCTTCTTTTTCGATCCCACTTCGAAACAAAGATATGTTTTCAATCATTAATCAACACTTTTTCTTGGCACTGGACTAATAGCCGCACTCATACTTCCAGTACAAACAAACTATTAATGATCGTAGGTAATTACTAATTCCAGGGAAAAATTTGCAGTTTGGTATATGAAGGGAATTTCCGGGGAAAAATTTGCAGGTGTCGGGTTTCGAAACTGTGTCATCTCGAATCAGAGTCTCTCACTGCTCATGAGCGCAATGTTTGTGTGGCTCGTTGGTCTTTGGTTAGCGTATCTGCTTCCAATGCAGAAGGTCCAGGGTTCGATTCCCGCTAAAGTCAGAAGTTTTTTAACTTCTGAATCTGATTTGGATTAGGTCCATTAGTTCTTGTCTTAGGAGTTTGTAAACGGTGACTTTGGAACCGTCCTAGCAACGAAGCACATAATACATTTCAGAGTTGTTCTGAATCGGCCTTGTTGATTCTGGCGTTGATTCGCGGGTGTTCGCACTGTGTTATACCACTGATTGCTATATATTTCCTATTAAAAATATCGATCTTTGGTTGGTTATCGCTCACTCGTCGATTGCGTCGGGGCCTGCAGGGTTGGCTTGGTCGCTTTGATTTAAAGTCCCCCACTGAAAATCAGTTATATAACTGAGTGGGTAGACTAAATAAAATGTAATTTATTTATTTATTTATTTACTGGCATAAGTACATGGGCCTCATAATATGATAGTCGTATAACAATTTGTCCCGACTAGGAGTCACACAAAATAATCATTCGGCTCCTCTTCGTACATACTGTATTATGCAAAAAGCCTAAAGGGCAACATTCCATTAATTTTCTAGAATGAGTATGAACACGTTAATGTATGCCAGTATTTGAAAATTACGTTGATATTAAAACAAAGCAATGTGCCCGCGTAATATTTTCGGAACGTCCGCTATTGCCAACCATCTGGCACGACCGCAAGAATTTAAAAATATTGATTTGTGATGGAACGAATAGAATGTGTGGTATTGAATAATTGAAGTCGTAGTAACATGTTTGTCAGTGACCGGCCATTGCGAGATGAGGACGACGCCAACAATATCTCTGGTCCTGGAACTGGAAGTCTTGATGTTGCATCTATGATTTATTTTGTCTGTGCGGTCTGTGTATAAACTCGGTCCAAGGGAGTGTCCGATTCCGGGGGTGCGGGTTCGACATTTCGGGGCCAACATTCCTAACTGTGAGTTATTTCCTGTCTTGTTGTTGGAATCAAGTGCTAAATTCAGACCTCCAATACAAACCGTACGCTTCTTAGTTACCGATGTCGGATGTTAGTTGACTACAGCGGGCGCTCCCCTTCAGGGTACTGGCTCTACAGACCAGAAAATTGGAGTGTTTTGGAAATTGGGAATATCCAAGGGCTGTCAATTTCTAGCATTCGCATTCACTACTGAAGAAACTCTTGTAAAACTTTCTGTCAGGATTGCTAGTGGCGCCGTGGCGGGTATGGCCGTGACCTTCCGCAATCAGAGTTGCGCGTTTTACGTATGAGCGAAAACTGATGTGCGCAATTCCATTATTATTATAGTTGCATCGTCGTTATTTTATTTGCTTCTTCACCTCCTACGAATTCGTCTTCTCCAGTTTGAAAACCACGGCAGCTATATCCGAAATATGTTTTAAAATACCCGTGCACTGTCTTGCCTCTTGATATTTATAATGGTATGCATTATGTTTCATTGTGTATCTTGTACAATATGAAGTCGTATTTATGGTAGGAATAGTGGAATATTAGACGTTCGCTAAGGTCATCTAAATAATGTTGGTAATCCTGAAGGATTAAAGGGTTTCGCAGACCGTAATATTAATATTATACTGTTAATGGCACATTGTACCACGTTACTTACGAGTGTAATAACAAAGGGTGACGTGTTGTTGTTAAAACGTGTTATTACACTAAATTGACGCGGTACAATGTCCCGAAAACCGCCTAATATTAATATTATGGGCCGCGAAAGCCTTCAATCCTGCAGGATTATTATTTGTTAAATGTTAACATTATTTGGATGACCTTGCGAACGTACCGAATACAATTTTTACCCGGAAAACTATCGGGCGTTTTTTTTTCTGTTCGCTTTCTACCTGACAGACGGCTTCTTGGATATTGATGAAAACTTGAGAGAACCTTTGAAATCTCCTAAATCTAAGCATTTTTTAATACTTATTGGTTTAAAAAATGGGCATGTTGTTAGGCCTATACGTTTTTATCAGTTAGCTCTCGTATTTGGCACGTTTGTCTGGCGCAGATAACACTTTGTATTGTATGTCTGTCTAGTGTCTAGTCTAGTGTTTTGTGTTCGAATAAACTATAGTCTGATCCGAATACTTTCCAGACTTGAATCGAAGCGAACGTAGTTTTTGCCTGTGTCTGTACTGTGCTCCTACTGTTGAAAACACTAGCGTAAATCAATGTTTCGTGTATCGTGTTTGTTTACGTTTCAATTGAATTTTTCATCGTGGCCATCTGTTGCGGAGATTTTGATTTGGAAATGTCATTTACGTTAATTGAATGGCCCATCCACCGCACGTGGGCCTATCTGGACAAGCTCGAGCCTCCGTCTTGCAACTTTGATTAGTAGGCCGGCCTATACCAATGTCGTGCTTATACCAATGTCGTGAGGCGAGTTTTAAATTTTTCAGAAGCGCTCACTTTCCTGCTGTGTATTGCGAGATAGAATTTATTTAGTAAAATTGTGTCCATGGTAAAATTGTCCTATCGACAATTCAACACTTATCAGCTAACTAACAGCTCGTTATCCACGTCGTTCTTGGGATGAAGTGAAAATCAGTTTAATCAGTTTACCTCTTGAAACAACTCATTGTACTGGATAAACCATAAATCTTAACTGTAACATTGTATAACAAACAAACTCCAGTCGCCTGTGGCTGGATCTGTAGAGGACTGGCCTGCCTTACTTTCTACCTATTTTAACCTCTACAATCCTGATTCCTGATACGGGGTTTTATTATAATATATTACTAGCCATAAGGTTGCAGCTGCTTGGCTTTGATAAGCCACATCGCACTGCGTATCCCCCTCCCTCCCTTGACTAATCAGTAATCAGTCCATCAAGGCTAGGCACAGGGTGTGTGAATGTCAAATGGATCTGCGTACATCAGTGTATTTGGTAAACTTTCTATGGGTTATTGACAGATTTTTGAAATTATCTGAAAATAGGTTTTACTTATATCCTGGATTTTGAGGAGGAAGGAGAGAACTGGTGATTAAATCGGTTGTGGCCTTTTTTGTATGAAATGAAATTTCTAACATCTTTTGTTTAAAACATTTCTTTCTTAATTTCCACCATTCACGAGATAAACCCAAACACACGATTATCGAGATCATTTCAAGGTCATATTATACAGTAGCTCGCACTGTACATGTGGGGACTTTTAGTATGTTATAATACATGTCCAAATGAGCTTATTGACAAAAATCAATTTATCTTTAATTTTTTCACCCGCTATTTGCCAAATTAAATTCCGTAATTCCTGGGCATTGACGTTTGCGTTCAGCTGCAGCGCATTGTTTGGACGTTGCTGCGAACGCATACTGGGAGACAACACCTTTCGGGCGATCTTCGTGATCTAACGTCAAACTTGTGGCCAATTTGATTTCACTATGATTACTTCGTGGAATTCTTCTCTATCGGTTATAACTTTTTATAAAGACAGTTTTGTTTTTGTGGCATTAGCGCAGGAGTTAAATGACAGTACCCTACGAATATTATCCTCATGAGTCGACTCTACTGGAACTTTAAATTTAAAATAACATGACCGATCTGGTTTTAATTGCATAAAATTATGTATCGCATGTTTGTCGTGATCTCTTGATACTTAATTATGGAGTTGAAATTATGTTAGGTGTCTACAGTCGAATATCCAGTGGTAGCAGTAGTTTGTTGAATTTTCAAGCTAAATTAATTGATTGAGCAAGGTTGGTTGTGCAACATAACTCATAACAAAATACGTAACACAATCAACACACAATTTACCGGCTTTTTGTCCCAACATCAACCGTTTATATGTGGGATTTGTATGTCTCTTTCTCCTGCTTCTATAGCCAATTGGTATACATCCTATGTAGCGCTTATCGAGTCGATTTGGAGCTTTGTATTATGTCGGACGCACTTTAGGTGGTAGCCGCTCTAAAAAAAACAACTCATTGTTTGAAGTTTATTGTTACGTTATCAATGAACACTTGGTTTGTTGGGATAATTCAAACAATATTCGCTTATCAGTTAGCGGTCGTGTTTTATCACACCTTCCCAAGTGCTCTAGCAGCACACCCGATGACGTGAGTAGGTAACACGCAAAGCGCACCGCAAGAAGACTAGACCGCGTAATTGTATTTCCTGTGAGTCGTGGGATTGGTTTCTCGCAAGTCCCAGCTGTGAATTATACTGCGCGGGAGATGAGGTTTCTGACGTGAAGCTGTGAGCGAGTCTCGAAGAAAGGACTATTTCGATTGGCTTCACTCAATACATCTGTGAAAAGCTAGATGCGGATTATTTTATTATTGTAGGTTATTTCCTCCATATGCCGGGCTCATTTTTTTATGGAAAGGATGAAATAGATAAATATAACAATAACTAATAATGTCACACATGGATACGGCGCGGCTATCTTCGGATTTACGCGTCAGTGGCCTGAAATAAAATGAAAATACATATACATATACATACATACATACATACATACATACATACATACATACATACATACATACATACATACATACATACATACATACATACATACATACATACGTACGTACGTACGTACACACATACATCACATATTTTAGGTAGATTATCTGTTTGTTATTCTGTGTCAGTCAGGCGTAAATTCCCAAGGTGACTGGGCAGTGGCGTATCCAGGAATTTATAAAGGGGGGGGGGTTCAATCAATTTTTTCATAGATACGTCGAAGGCTAAGTGGGGGCCCCCCGGAAAAATTTTCTTCTTCCAGGTCATTTTGGTGAAAATCTGTGCGTTCTAAAGCATCACAATGACCAACTTTTTATTAGCCTACTAAAATCCTGTTTTTAATCTAAAAGTTTTCTATTTCAAGGTAATTTTGGTGAAAATCTGTGCGTTTTTTAAAGCATCGCACCAACTTTTTATCTAAAATCCTGTTTTTAATCTAAAAGTTTTCTCTATCAAGGTCATTTTGGTGAAAATCTGTGCGTTTTAAAGCATCACCAACTTTTTATCTACTAAAGCGAGGGTTAACGACCAAAAAAATCAGTGTACACTTAGGAAAAATGTTAAAAAAAAATCAATAAAAATCAAAAAATCAATATGGTGAACAAAAAATCAAAAAATCATCAAAAAATCTAAAAATCACGGAAATCAATAAGATCAGTGAAATTTAAAAAAATCACAGAAAATCATGATGATTAAAAATAAAATCAGAAAAATCACAGCAAATTGAAATGGTAAAGAAATCATCGGAAATCACGAAACCAAATAAAAAATCGATAACAATCTAAAAATCACGGAGATTGACAAAACATGCGGCATTCGTGTTGGATCGAAGTCGAGATCAAAGGAGCCATATTTGCGTTTATGTGAGTATATTTGAACTACACGGCGATACAATGTTTGGCGGCGCTGGATAATATGATTCCACTGCAAAGGCCAGTGCGCGGGCCATTGTACACGCGCAACCCTTCTCGCTACAGTAACACTGTCACTGTGCCTTTGTTTCTGCCGCGATTTCGACTTATACTGCGATTTTTGCGGATTGCTGTATCGGACAGTCTGAGGGCAGCCTTCATTAGTGCGCGGGCATTTTGCTGTGGAGGTGGTTGTTGTTTTCTTGCTCACGATGAAGACAAATGAAGATGTAGATAGGGTTGAAGAACCATCTGCGACACCACAACTTACTACTAACTAACGAATCATCAAAAAAATCACCGAAAAAAAAAAAATCATTTGGGATAAAAAAAATCACAAAAAATCAAGAAAAATCACCGAAAATCAAAAAATCAAGGAAAAATCAAGGAAAAGTCGAAAAAATCACAAAAAATCACCCAAAAACATAAAAAAATCTCGAAATCATAAAAAATCTTAAAAAATCACAAAATCAAAAAAAATCAATTTTGATTTCGAAATCAAAAATCAGTGTACACTAAAATGCCGAGTTGTCAACCCCTCGTACAAAATCCTGTTTTTAAATCTAAAAGTTTTCTCTTTCAAGGTCATTTTGGTGTAAATCTGTGCGTTTTAAAGCATCAAAATAACCAACTTTGTATCTACTAAAATCCTCTTTTTGTCAGATGGTAATTTGTAGTTATTTTATTTTCTCCTTTACACACTTTTTTTTCAAAAAGGGAGGTTTTATCCCCCCTCTCTCCCCCCCTTGGATACGCCACTGTGACTGGGAAACTTGGCTTATTGGCAACAACAACCGGACGAACGTCCCGCCCTGTGCAAGTGCAAGAGGCAACGCTGATTGAAGAGTTGCGATAATAGTCTTCGACAACAAAATACAATAACAATTATGATGAACTTATTTAACTAAACACCTACATAATAGCGCATAATATATCAAAGATTAGCCATAATTAATTCAGCGATATTTTCTGTGTATTTAGCTTTTTGTGTACACTGTACTCATATTTATTTTTACTTTTCCTTGGAAGATGCCACTGCAGTTGCTTGCATGCATCATTAGCAGAATCGTATCTGTGTGAATAAAACATTTTTGTTTGCGCTCCATCGGCGAGCCGCGTGGGAACCTTGAACCCTCTGCCTTTGGGTTTAGGCTCTGCTTGTCATCTGCCATATCCATTACGCTTGACATCCCGTCACACTCTCGTACCCTTCATTACGGCCAGGTGGTGTACAACTTGTGATAGGTCTGGTATTTTAGGAAAAATGTTTTATTTGTATCATATTCATCGCGAAGGTCGAAATACTTACCATGTTTAAAATTTAAATGTAATACAAGACACAGTGGCGTAGGAACAGGGGGGAGGCAGGGGGGGCAATGCCACCCCCCAAGTTTGGCCCAGGGGGGCAGAGGAGGGCAAAACTTAATATGTACATACATACACTAATACAATTCGGCAGTCACCTTGGTAAAACGAATATGTTTGCCTGTATGCTTCGTCATTAGGCCTACATAAAAATTAGGTTGAAAGTTACTAATACGTAATGGTCCCTTCACGTTAATTTTGTGAGTTTTTAGATCGGAGAACTGTAGTATGGTACGGGTGAAAAAAGGCCTCCGGCGGCTAGGACCGCACCACAAGATCGGCTAATGAATTTGCCCCCCCCCCCCCCAAACTTTCGAAACGTTCCTACGCGCCTGACAAGATGGGTTGTTTCGCCACGTCGTTTCTGGACCGCTCCTATATTTTGTTCATATTTTGCAACAATTTCAATCGACGAACTGCGTTTGAACCTGCTGAAACTATGGTTTTCAACTCGTGGTCAATCCTACGTGTGTGTGGCTGAGGTCGTCGGCTCGATTGCGGCCAAAGCCTTCATCAGTCATAGCAATTAACTTTACGCGTAGCTTATGGTACATTTTAGTCCCAATTAAAATCATACGTACTCTCTACCAGTACTTAGTACTTGTAATTGGCGTGTGCTTAGCACGGGAGTTTAATAAAGCAATGTTTTTATTATAATATTCTTAACTTAAAACTTTGACATAATGCATCTGATATGGGTTGGTCAATTGATGATTTTCATAATCCTTTTTCAGTTTTCCTCACCTCCCCATTGCCCGTGGCTGGTTCTGACCAGCATGGGTCTTTCCTCCCTTTACATCACCTGACATTTTATGTGGCGCATTATGAATTAACGGTTGACGCGCCCATAAACAAGATAAACTTAAATTTGGACCCAAGCATGATTGGCATTGTTTCCGATTCCGATTGTGGATTCATCTCATTGTGCTGATAAAAGTTGGCGAATAAATACCGGAAACAGCCACGCTCCAATTTGAGATAATTTGCGAGGGAGCGCGTTTCGTTTGACGTGGTTTGCGCTTTCTCTTGTCTTCTTTGTGTAATGAGTTCTATGCATTTCAGTTTTTCGCCGATCAGAAAGTAAATCTGTACGGATGACATCGGCAATTTTAACGTGGTATTGAAACTTAAAACTCGCACGCGAATCACATTCATAATAATTGTGCTATCACAATTCACAATAATAAGGGTCTCGTGGGTTTCTACAGTGATATTTATGTTGCTCTTTATCTTCATGTGGGCCTTTCCAAACCAAAGGCGAGCGTCGAGCGAGGATACACAATTAGGGGATCGGTGCACGCGTGAGTCAAGCTGAAAAATATTATGATATTATATTATTGTAGATTGGTATGCAATGAAGGTGGCCAGACGTGCCGGAAAATAAAGAACAGTTTCGCTACTCAGCATGTGCGCAACACTCGTTGTTTTGTCCCGGAAATTTTTAAAATACAATTTGCTGTTATTGCAGATTTTGTCCTGTATTAGCGACTTTTCTTTTACGATTTTTACGTGTTGAATCACAAAATAAGAAAGCTACTATCTGTAAAATGTGCATAAGAAATGTTATTGATTGTGGAACTATCAATGAACTGAAAAAAGTAAGCTGCAGTCCGAAGCTCCATAATTCTCTAACCATAAATAAGTCCTGCCCGGATTTTATTTTACATCATCTTATTGAAATGTGTGTAAAGGTCGGTGCACATAACTTCCTAAGGTTTATGGTTTATGGTTTAACGAAGTTGAAACATGCCCAATGCGTTATCGCGTTCACATTCTTTCCCAAGGTTTAAGGTTTAGGGTCTAAGGTTTAACAAGATGAAAATATTTCAACTTCTTAGCTCAAACACTAAACCCAGCCAATGAGAAGCGAGCTCTCATAAATCCGGCCAATGGTAGCGCGCGTACTAGAAACGTTATTGAAAAAATTTCTTAGACCATAAACCATAAACCTTAAACCTAAAACCTTCGGAAAGTATGTGCACCGAGCCTAACTGTAAACACAGTATGGTGTTGCTAAAAGTTGGGTTGTGAAACATGGCATGCATGATATTATGCCACTGCCAGTGCCACCCACTGAGCGGGTGCACAGTTCACATCTGCTGGCTGCTCTTTAGACTCGTGTTACGCATTACGCCGAGTCTTGACTCGAGAGACGAACGGCATGACGAAAACGTTTTAGTGAGATGAGATGAGCGGGGGTAAGAAGATGAAAGGGCGAGACAGGCCGGTCCTCACCAAGTGTTCCTGTGTAAATCAGTTTTTACTTTTAATAACTGATAAGATATAGATAAACAAATAATTTTACAAGTCACATGGTCATAGAGTAGATAACTCTACAACATGAAAACCATACTTCACTCCTCTTGTGGGTAGATGAGAATGAACCACCACGGGTTACGAAACCACGACGTACCTTGGGGTTGGCTTCGGAGGTAACGTCTGTTTAGCGTGGCATAAACACTGGAATAATTATCAAGTTCGTCAACATTGTTTAGAAGGGCATCAGGCGCGTCGGAACTCTTTTTCAAGGGGGGGCGAACTTTCCCAGGAAAAGTACATGCTTCCAAAAACATAGTTACATAATATGCAACTAATGTCCTTGGGTCAGTGGCGTACGTTGAAATATATTTCGGGAGGGGGGGGGGGGGGGGGTGACGAACGATAATGGGGGAGGTCCCCCACAATAGCGCCGCAGGCAATTTTTAAAAAATATGTATTTTTGAAGTGGTTTAGAAAAGATAGAAGAAGTTAATTTTTTGCCTAAATCTAGATGACTTGAAGAATATGTAATAATTATGCTTGTTGGTTTATGCTTTTATGGTTATTTCGTCATTTTTCTAGGGGGGGGGGAGAGAAGATACTTTGGCCCCCCTCCGTAAGCTCAGGGGGGGGGGCAAACTACCACCCTGTCCCCCCGGCTCCGACGCCGCTGTAATGGCATTGGTCTCCACTCTCCAATCATATGAACATAATGCATATATATCGGAATCTGGATATGCGTAGAGTATTGTGCAGTTTGTAGGCAAAAATATAATTGCCAGTGTTGGCAGTTCGCTTTGTTTGTTGTACCCGTAATTATAGACTTATTAGTTACGTACGGTAACTATTACTGGTAACATAGCATGTTTGTAACTAGCAAAATAAAAATATATTTTGATTTTATCGATCGATAACGACAATGCATACGCCTATTATACAGTACGATAGATTTCTCAATAAACTTCGAATGTGGAAGGAAATTCGTGCAACACATTTAATACAACACAATTATTTTATTTTCGGACAAGACTTTCGCGTAAATTGACTTCTACTTCACACTTCCACTAACAGAGTAGAGTTGATGGTGGGAATGGGTAATATGGTTAGTTGTAGGTAATGCATCTTTTGTAAATTGAATATGTGATGGACCGGCGTTGGGACACGCCACAATCAACTGCAAGAAATCGAAAAGTATTATTGATTCGACCGAAGACACGAGCGAGCAAGCGGTTGAAGGGACGTCAACGAGAGATAACTCTTGGTTGTGTTACTACGACAGGACGTCGTTCATAACGTTCTGGTTGCAGTTTACAACACTATGTAAATGAAGAGTTTATGTTTAATCTTCAACACACTTGTTGAACGAAATTATAAGTTAGTCAATTCGTTTTGCCTATTGTGACGCTCGCAGTTGAGAACGACGTTCGGCCGTGCACGAGCTCGATTTCTTGGTCATACTCGCATCGATTGTATTTGGCTTGCATACATTGTATTAATTAATCATGCGTTTGGTCGGCTACGTTGCCACTTTTTTACACAAATCTTACCGAAGGTATGCAATTTATATGTCCGCCATCTTGAAGTGTTTCCGTGTATTCTTCTGCGTGAAGAAAATAGAAACTTTTTTTAGGCAATTGTAAATATGATTAATGAACCAAATTCTACTGTGCTGTCTGCTGAGTGATGCATTATTTATTATCTGCACAGAAAGAAGGAAGACTGGAAGAGGCATAGGCATATGCAGAATGACGTAAAACTAAAACGCATAGAAGTGCATAACTCTAGTCACGGTCTTACGCTTCTAATTTTTGCTACAAAGACGTTAGTTTCTAATGGAAACTTGGCGCGACTTGAAGTTGAAGTAGTTCTACTTTTAAAATAATATATACCTTATTCGTGTTCGTTTTTTAGTCATTTCCTGTGGCTTGCTGTACCATTCGAATGTCTCGCTTTTCCCGACCGTGCCTTGTGGTTTTCAACAATCACCTCTTTGTTGATGACCTTCGACGACCTTGGCGAGTGCACTTGATGTGCCAACGAACCAAACCGGTCCAGTGCTGGCTGGTTGAACTTTTAGGCACAATTCTATGATGTGTCTAGTGTCTGGATCGGGTTTCGTCGTGGTTACCTTACATCTCGATTGGGTTTCCGATTTCGAGGTCCGTTACAGTCCGTAGGTTTCCCCTCTGACTAGTGTACAATGACTCAGTTAATGCGTTCCAGGTTCGAATCCAAGTTTGAAACATGTGTGTTTTCAACATAATTCCCCTCCCCAGCCTCTGCCTGTGGCTGGATCTGTCCAGCATGGGTCTGACTCTCCACATCCCCTACGCAACGCTGAGGTGTCGTATTACGAAACCTGTATTTATAACGGTTGATGACTTGATGCACTTCTATTTGGAGCCGTCCCACAGTGCCGCTTCCCGTAAAGCCATCAACCTTTTTTTTCCCCCTATGCCATCATTACTACCTGTCGATAAAGACCATGTTACACAACAAAGTTTGTTGGCCTTGGGGTAATTGATTTATTCCCCTTAGGCCAACACCCTGAATTTCATTATTGTAAATACAAACAAGGTTTGTTGGCCTAAGGGGAATTTACTTATTCCCCTAAGGCCAACACTCTACCATGCATTTCATTATTAAATATGAAAACAAGGTTTGTTGGCCTAAGGGGAATAAATCAATTACCCCAAGGCCAACAACGCCCCGCTCCTTACCTCAAATGGTACACACGCTGTTGGCCTTACGGGAATAAATCCATTACCCCAAGGCCAACAACGCCCCATTCCTTACCTTAAATAATTCATACACGCTGTTGGCCTTACGGGAATAAATCAATTACCCCAAGGCCAACAAACCTTGTTTGTGTAACATGGTCTTTATCGACAGGTAGAAATGATGGCATAGGGGGAAAAAAAGGTTGATGGCCTTACGGGAAGCGGCACTGTGGGAAGACACCTCCTATTTCACTTACCCTGAGAAAAAAAACTCGGGTGTTTTTTTTGTCTGTTTGTTTGTTTGCTCTCTACCGGGCAAACGGCAATGCGATCTTGATGAAAATTGGAGGGGACCAGTGGCGTGGCGAACATACCAAATTGGAGCCCAGGCACCGATACCAAAAGGGGTGGGTGGGTGGTCCCGCAGGGACCCACCCACTCATTACTTTTCATTGAAACATAATATTTTATATACTTTATATGACTATTTTAATTGTTAAAATCACACCTACTGATTGTATGGCTACAGCTCTTACTTACCTTATAGTTTTACTAAACCGTTGAAAAGTTTGTCATGAATCATGATTAAGTAAAAGTGCAGACAACATGCATGATGGATATTCATCCAGTAGTTTTCAACTAAACTAATAATAGGTAGCAATTCAACAATTCTGCTAAATGAATAGACAAGCTCGCTTATATTTGATTGAATAGATTGATTTGGGGAATTTAAGTACATAAACAGCTGGTGGCATGGAGGGAGTCAGGAACATTTTCGAGTTATCTGTTTTAATTTTTAGTTACCGTCTTATAAAGCAGGATTATCGACGTCGTGAATGCAATAAGAAGAACATTCTTGGACGTATTTCAATTGAGGTATTTCCAGTACAATTTCTACATAAAATAGCATTGATTTCAATGAGATCGCGAGACAGCAAGTTTGTCCGTAAAAGAATAAAATCGTATCTTTTCTCTTCAAATATTTGTTAACAAAGTGTTTCTTTAAAACACACAGATTTGTACCAAATTACTTTGAACATACATTTTTCCAGGGGAACGCCCACGGAGCCCCTAATTTTCATTATTATGCGTTTAAGTAGTTTTCCTAAATCCCAAATAATGGCTCTGCCAATAAACGGAGAAAACAAAAAAAATAACAAAATAGTTTTCCAAAACGCACAGATTATCTAACGGTCTAGGACATACAATTTTTTTTTCAAATGGGAAGGCCCCCGGATTCCTCTTGTAGGTATTAAATTCTTCATTGATTACTTTCACAATGTGTATTTTTTCCCAAATTCTGGCTATGCCGCTACGAGAGGCAAAAAGGAATAACACACTGTTGGCTTTATGAGTTAACAATTAAAACAAAAGCGCAATGTGTTCAGCGATTCGGCTGATTTGTATAGTACACACTAGCACACACACACACACACACAAAGTCACAGAATAAGTGCCGTTTATCTTGAATAGTAATCCTCATTCGCTTCGCTCACTCGCTCGTTTAATAAATCATATTAATTGCCAGTAAAACGCACCAAATCCATTCTAGGAACACCAAAATTAAAAAAAATTCCCTGCGGGGCTAATCTGGGGAAGCCAAAAAAAGAACTATAAACCGTTGGCTTTATGAGTTCAACAAAAAAATTATATTTTCAGCCATTTGATTAAAAATTCCATTACATAAAAATGAGGCTATCACATCATGTAGATTGCTGGTAAAACGCGTCAAACCCATTCTAGGATCACCAAAATTTAAAAAAATCCCTGCGGGGCTAATCTGGGGAAGACAAAAAAGAATTAAAACCCGTTGGCTTTATGAGTTCAACAAAAAAATTATATTTTCAGCCATTTCATTAAAATTCCATTACATAAAAATGAGGCTATCATATCATGTTAATTGCTGGTAAAACGCACCAAATCCATTCTAGGATCACCAAAATTTAAAAAAATCCCCGCGGGGCTAATCTGGGGAAGACAAAAAAGAATTAAAAACCGTTGGCTTTATGAGTTCAACAAAAAAATTGTATTTTCAGCCATTTCATTAAAATTTCATTACATAAAAATGAGGCTATCAAATCATGTTAATTGCTGGTAAAACGCACCAAATCCATTCTAGGATCACCAAAATTGAAAACATTCCCTGTGGGGCTAAACTGGGGAAGACAAAAAAAGAATGACAAACCGTTGGTTTTTACGACTTCAAACAAAAAACATTTTTTCATCCATTTCATTAAAATTTCATCACATAAAAATGAGGCTATCGACATCTATAAAATCATATTAATTGCCGGTAAAACGCACCAAATCCATTCTTGGATCACCAAAATTGAAAAATTCCCTGCGGGGCTAAACTGGGGGCGCGCCCCCAGACCCCCTTGTTGCCCACGAAAGTAGGGGGTGGGTATAGTTATAATATTGTAGGCACCGATCCACTCTTAGTAGTTCGCCACGCCACTGGAGGGGACCTTCGATATCTCTGAACTAAGATCTTTCAAATTTTTCGATTTTTTATACAATATTTTCGTGATATTTGGCCCACGACCGGGCAAACGGCTAAACTTTATGGGAACGTTGGAAATCACTGAACTTAGATATGTTATGATTTTAGGGACAATCTAAGAAGTATTTCTCATTGAAATCGTACTTTTAGGGCAACGATAATCAACTATAAAAGCTCATCCATCAACGCATTTGGAAAAACCGTTAGCGAAGCGGCCTAGTATCTAGGGCGACGGTCGAACTAGGACGACGGTCGTTTGCCCGCAGCCAAGCGCCACGCGACTGCTTAGGCGACAACGAACTCTGCACCAGTGGCGTGGCGAACTACTAAGAGTGATCGGTGCCTACAATATTTTAACTACACCCCACCCTCTTACTTTCGTGGGCAACAAGGGGGTCTGGGGGCGTGCCCCCACTTTAGCCCCGCAGGTAATTTTTTAATTTTGGTGATTCTAGAATTGATTTGGTATGTTTTACCAGAAATTAGTCTGATTTTTTAGATGTTGATAGCCTCATTTTTATTTAACGAAATTTTAATGAAATGGCTGAATTTTTTTTTCTGTTGAACTCATAAATTTATCATTTTTTTAGTCTTCCACAGTTTAGCTCCGCAGGGAATTTTTTCAATTTTGGTCATCCTAGAATGGATTTGGTGCGTTTTACCACCAATTAATATGATTTTATAGCAGGATTATCGACGTCGTGAATGCAATAAGAAGAACATTCTTGGACTTATTTCAATTGAGGTATTTCCAGTACAATTTCTACATAAAATAGCATTGATTTCAATGAGATCGAGACAGCAAGTTTGTCCGTAAAAGAATAAAATCGTATCTTTTCTCTTCAAATATTTGTTAACAAAGTGTTTCTTTAAAACACACAGATTTGTACCAAATTACTTTGAACATACATTTTTCCAGGGAACGCCCACGAGCCCCTAATTTTCATTATTATGCGTTTAAGTAGTTTTCCTAAATCCCAAATAATGGCTCTGCCAATAAACGGAGAAAACAAAAAAAATAACAAAATAGTTTTCCAAAACGCACAGATTATCTAACGGTCTAGGACATACAATTTTTTTTTAAATGGGAAGGCCCCGGATTCCTCTTGTAGGTATTAAATTCTTCATTGATTACTTTCACAATGTGTATTTTTTCCCAAATTCTGGCTATGCCGCTACGAGGAGGCAAAAAGGAATAACACACTGTTGGCTTTATGAGTTAACAATTAAAACAAAAGCGCAATGTGTTCAGCGATTCGGCTGATTTGTATAGTACACACTAGCACACACACACACACACACAAAGTCACAGAATAAGTGCCGTTTATCTTGAATAGTAATCCTCATTCGCTTCGCTCACTCGCTCGTTTAATAAATCATATTAATTGCCAGTAAAACGCACCAAATCCATTCTAGGAACACCAAAATTAAAAAAATTCCCTGCGGGGCTAATCTGGGGAAGACAAAAAAAGAACTATAAACCGTTGGCTTTATGAGTTCACAAAAAAATTATATTTTCAGCCATTTCATTAAAAATTCCATTACATAAAAATGAGGCTATCAAATCATGTAATTGCTGGTAAAACGCACCAAACCCATTCTAGGATCACCAAAATTTAAAAAAATCCCTGCGGGGCTAATCTGGGGAAGACAAAAAAGAATTAAAACCCGTTGGCTTTATGAGTTCAACAAAAAAATTATATTTTCAGCCATTTCATTAAAATTCCATTACATAAAAATGAGGCTATCATATCATGTTAATTGCTGGTAAAACGCACCAAATCCATTCTAGGATCACCAAGATTTAAAAAAATCCCCGCGGGGCTAATCTGGGGAAGACAAAAAAGAATTAAAACCGTTGGCTTTATGAGTTCAACAAAAAAATTGTATTTTCAGCCATTCATTAAAATTTCATTACATAAAAATGAGGCTATCAAATCATGTTAATTGCTGGTAAAACGCACCAAATCCATTCTAGGATCACCAAAATTGAAACATTCCTGTGGGGCTAAACTGGGGAAGACAAAAAAGAATGACAAACCGTTGGTTTTACGACTTCAACAAAAAACATTTTTTCATCCATTTCATTAAAATTTCATCGCATAAAACTGAGGCTATCGACATCTATAAAATCATATTAATTGCCGGTAAAACGCACCAAATCCATTCTTGGATCACCAAAATTGAAAAAATTCCCTGCGGGGCTAAACTGGGGGCGCGCCCCCAGACCCCCTTGTTGCCCACGAAAGTAGGGGGTGGGTATAGTTATAATATTGTAGGCACCGATCACTCTTAGTAGTTCGCCACGCCACTGGAGGGGACCTTCGATATCTCTGAACTAAGATCTTTCAAATTTTTCAATTTTTTATACAATATTTTCGTGATATTTGGCCCACGACCGGGCAAACTGCTAAACTTTATGGAACGTTGGAAATCACTGACTTAGATATGTTATGTATATAGGGACAATCTAAGAAGTATTTCTCATTGAAATCGTACTTTTTAGGGCAACGATAATCAACTAAAAAAGCTCATCCATCAACGCATTTGGAAAATGCGTTCGCGAAGCGGCCTAGTATCTAGGGCGACGGGTCGAACTAGACGACGGTCGTTTGCCCGCAGCCAAGCGCCCACGCGACTGCTTAGCGACAACGAACTCTGCACCAGTGGCGTGGCGAACTACTAAGAGTGATCGGTGCCATACAATATTTTAACTACACCCACCCCCTACTTTCGTGGGCAACAGGGGTCTGGGGGCGTGCCCCCAGTTTAGCCCCGCAGGGAATTTTTTCAATTTTGATGGTCCTAGAATGGATTTTGGTGCGTTTTACCAGCAATTAATATGATTTTTTTAGATGTTGATAGCCTCATTTTTATTTAATGAAATTTTAATGAAATGGCTGAATTTTTTTTTCTGTTGAACTCATAAATTTTATCATTTTTTTAGTCTTCCACAGTTTAGCTCCGCAGGGAATTTTTTCAATTTTGGTCATCCTAGAATGGATTTGGTGCGTTTTACCACCAATTAATATGATTTTATAGATGTTGATAGCCTCATTTTTTATGTAATGAAAATTTTAATGAAATCGCTGAAAATATATATATATATTTTTTTGAACTCATAAGCCAACGGTTTGTTATTCTTTTTTGTCCCACCCCAGATTAGCCCCGCAGGGAATATATTTTAAATTTGGTGATCCTAGAATGGATTTGGTGCTTTTTACCGCAATTAATATGATTTATTAGACGAGTAAGCAAAGCGAATGAGGATTACTATTCAAGATAATCGGCGCTTATTCTGTGACTCTGTGCGTGTGTGTGCTAGTGTGAACTATAAAAATCAGCAGAATCGCTGAACAGATTGCGCTTATGTTCTAATTGTTGAACTCATAAAGCCAACGAACGGTGTGTTATTCCTCTTCGCCTCCTCGTAGCGGCATAGCCCCAGAATTTGGAAAAATAAGTAATCATTGAAGAATTTAGTAGGCCTACCTACAAGAGGAATCCAGGGCCTTCCCATTTGAAAAGAAATTGTATGTCCTAAATCGTAAGATAATCTGTGCATTTTGGAAATAAATTTGGTTATTTTGTTCGTTTTCTCCGTTTATTGGCAGAGCCATTATTTGGGATTTAGGAAAACTACTGAAACGCATAATAATGAAAACTAGGGGCTCCGTGGGCTTGCCCCCGGGAAAATGATTATTTAAGGTTATTTGGTACAAATCTGTGAGTTTTGAAGAAACACTTTGTTTGCAATATTTGAAGAGAAAAGATACGATTTTATTCTTTTACGGGCAAACTAACTGTCTCGATTTCATTGAAATCAATGCATTTTTTAACTAGAAATTGTACTGGAAATACTTCAATTCAAATAGGTCCAAGAATGTTTTTCTTGTTGCATTCACGACGTCGATAATCCTGCTTCGTATCATGAGACGGTATTTAAAAATTAAAACAGAAACTCGAAAATGTTCTAGACTTCCTCCATGCCACCAGTTGTATTTAATTTATAAATTCCTCAAATCAATCCATTCAATCAATGAAATAAGTTATAGTGTAACGAACGTGTCTATTCATTTAGCAGAATTGTTGAATTGCTACCTGTTATTAGTTGAGATAAGAACTACTGGATGAATATCCATCAGCATGTTGTCTGCACTTTTACTAAAAAAATCATGATTCATGACAACTTTTACAACAGTCCAGTAACACTCTAAGGTAAGTAAAGAGCTGTAGCCATACAATTCAGTAGGTGTGTATTATAACAATCAAATAGTCATATAAAGTATATAAATATTATGTTTTATTAAAAAGTAAGGGGTGGGTGGGTCCCTGGGGACCACCCACCCACCCCTTTTGGTATCGGTGCCTGGGCTTCCGATTTGGTATGTTCGCCACGCCACTGCTCCGCACTGTATACAGCTACCAGAGTTTTGAGGTTTTCAGCTATCTACACACGCCACCCTGAAAGATTTACAATCTTGAAACTCGGTATATGACCTGATATGTGGTCCATGACCTACAATTAAAAACTAATCCCCAATCCGATAACCCGTTCTGTGTTAAAAAAGTGCCTCAACATCGTTGAAATCCTTTCGGCTGGCTGGCTGGCTATAGCTGGGGGGTTAATTATCTGCGGAAAGTTATTAGAGCCTACAGAGAAAACGGTACATCTTAGAACTATGAAACTTGGACTACACTTAGATGTTCCTCATACGCAGTGCCTTTTGCTTTCAAAACCAAAATTGGGTAACCAGGACAGGAGAAAATCAAAATTTTGGATAATAATCAAAACACTTAATTATAATTACTAATGCGTGGTATTTTGTACAAACTTTAAATTAAACATGCTCTTAACCATTATAAATATCTAGCGTTCTAAACACAAGGGGCTAAATTTGGGGGGTCTGTGGGCCCAAAAATGTCAAAAACCAGCTCTTAAAGGGGCTAAAAAGAAAAACCCCAAAAATTATTTTTTTCCACGTGATCTATAGCACAATACTAGACTTAAATGACCGTTTAAAAATTATATCTTGTAACTGTGAATTAACACGATTTTTTTTAATTTTTTGATCCAGAAATTGGCTAAAATTGGTGTTTTCGAAAATTTCCAAAATCGGCTTTAACCTGCTTCTTTTTTGGTCCATATAGATACTAGAGCATAGCACCAATCTAAAATGCCCCTTTATAACATCGTGTCTTGAAACTTTTCCCCAAATATCCCCTCAAACACGCAAAAATGGCATTCCAAAATCACATCCCATCTTGGTAATCACATATTTTGACCGAAACAACTTGCCCAAATTACAAAACAAAATATAGAGAATTTACAGAAAAGGCTGTCGAGTACGTCAATAATGGCCAATATTTTTTTGGATCAAAATCCTCCAAGGTCACGGGGCATAAAGATCGCCCCCATGTTATTTCTTATGGGAGATTTTTGCCGATGGGACCTAGCTCGAAAAATGTCATTTTTGAAAATTTTTTTTGGAGGTCATGGTGGCCCCAATAATTTTTCTGTTAGTTGCTAAATTCATTACTGTTAGCCTGAATGAAATATATTTTTTGAATTTAGCGGTTAAATAGGTACCCCTTTAACTTAAAATTTTTTATCATTTAAAGAAAATTCTACAACTGAGAAGTTTCAAACGAGGAATACACTTTGATGTCGGTATACATCAAAGCAACGTGACGGGGAGGGGGAGAGAGAGAGAGAGAGAGAGAGAGAGAGAGAGAGAGGAGGGGGAGAGAGAGAGAGAGAGAGAGAGAGAGAGAGAGAGAGAGAGAGAACACCTGCACACAACTAAACAGAAGTCAGAAATCCAACACTATGAACGGCGTCCAAGTCAAACTTCAAACAAACCGCCAATATCTGACGCAGCAACCCACTTTTGAACTTTTGAAGGAATCGACTACTGTAATAAATTTAATCATTCACAGATCACAGCCCATCATTCACGCCTTGATAGTAAACAAACATCAAAAAGATGTAATATCCCCCACAAATACAAAAAATTTGTACAAAAAACGGCAGCCCAAGCTCTCCTCAAAAGTCTGGCTGTGAATGGTTGTGAGATATAGGAAGTTGTGCCAAGCTTTTCATTCTTTCTCCCTAGTTTCGCATTGAAAAGAAGTTAGATCATTTTCACTGTTGACGAGCACCAAGCCTACCATTTATGTGGTTAAAAAAGTAAAATTTTAAAACATCAAAATCATAAAAAAAATTGCTTGGCCATTGGCCATTGACTTTAGGGAAATAAGATCATATCGCCTGTTGACGGCGCCAAGCCAACCATTTTCGTGGAAAAAAGTAAAATTAAAAAACTAAAATCCATAAAAAAAATTGCTTGGCCATTTAATTTGGTTCATTACAAGAACTCTTTACACATATATTTTCACAGCATTCTCAGTCAAAGGACTTTTTGAAGGAGAGCTTGGCTACTGTTTTTTTTTTTTTTTTTTTTTTAAATTTTTTGTATTTGTGGGTTATACACTTACACCAATTATTACCATCAGTGTCAAATCAGAAACCTCTGGAAAATTATGGGCCGCCTGTGGGGCTGATCTGTTAATTAATGTATTCTAAAGATTATGAAATTTAAAAAAATCTTTTGAAGCAGACAATTTAGTTTTTTGATGGTGAGAGGGTGATTGGGCAGAAAACGAATTATTTGCTTACAAACCCCTCATGGTCAAATAATTACGCGTCGGCCCTCGGGTTTGTTGCGGACGCAAAAATAGCCAAATTGTCTTCAGCGGTAATGTTGGAGGGCAATGGAAAAATAATATGCAATCAAAACCAGTACCAAATGAAACAAATAAACTATTCTTAACACTAAAAGATTATTTTAGTAAGGATGTATGTGCATTGGCACTCTTCTATGGTTTTTTAAGACTATCAGAAGTAATTATTGATTGACAGATCACAGTTTAGCATTTTTTTATTAACCTTTCAAAAAGATGTCCAACATAACATACAAGACTATGTGTCCATGACACTGGTTTAAAATCAACATAACATACAAGACTATGTGTCCATGACATCTGGTCAAAGTTTCAGGTATATGTGATGGGAGTCTGTGTGTAAACCCGGATAAAAAATTGAGCAGTCTTAAGTATCAAATTTGGTTTGTAGGCCCTAAATGCCAAGGTGCATAAGTTTTCTACCATCATTTTTAAAGAATGGTGTAAATTTTCAGGCGGTGATCGGGAGGGCGTGAATGTCAGCCTCATCGTACTTTGGTGCAGAAGGCCGAGCTCTCACGATCCGAGATTCAAATCCTGATTGATCTTCTCTTGAACAAACAGCAGGATCGGCCATTAGCAATGCAGATGGATCGAGGTGAGCCCCAAACACATCTCGCATAATATGTTTATCTATTTACATATAACTGAAGGTATTCGCATTTATGTTAATGGTACACCTCATAAATGACAATTGACATCTATTACACTCCCTATGTATGTGCTATGTAAATGATGGCCAAAATACTTGCTGTTATTATTCATACTGGCACTCAAGTTTTTTTTAGGACAATAAGATACGCGTTCCATGGGAGCTAGTGCATGCTAATTTAATGTTACTGGGCGGAATGGCAAAACATGTTTAAAATTGTTCTACATAGTTATTATTCCTATTATTTTCTTTTAATTAGCCAATTTCAAGTTGTGTTACATTTGCACAACGATCAGAATTAATTGAAATTTTTTATTCCTTTTACTGTTTTACATCATTTCATAGTTGTAGGATCTTGCTTTCTATTACCAGTTTTGTGGGCACAGAGTGGTCTCAAATGAGTAGGCTCTAGTTTGGTTACCTACATAAGTTATCACTATGATTTCTTTGGTCATCTCATAGGCCTGATGATCCTTATTTTTTCTATTATCAACATGCTTCCTACAGTACTTGTATTTTGTCTGGCTGCCATGGATTAGTCTGGGCAGTCCTGGTTTTTACTATCTGCACTATCCCTACCGGAATTCTTTTTCTTGAAAAACACTTATGTCCCGGATTAAACTTTCTACGTGATTGTGAGCTATCTATAGCCACAGAGGTCTACACTTAGGATAGCTTTTTAGTTTGTATCAATTAACAATGCAACTATAACTGGATGATGTATCTTGGTAATTTGCTGACCATTAAGTCCACTTTTATTGTTAGGGCCGCCAAGACCCAATGGTGAAGCTGAAGAAGCAACTTGCTGAGAAAGAGAAAGCTCTTTCTGAAGAACAAGAAGCATCCCAGGCATTCCAAAGCAAGCTGAAGGAACTCCGCACCGAGCTAAACACCGAACGTTCTCGTGTGACTCTCTCGTGTCGGCAGCTGGAGGAGATTGCAGCAGCTAAACAGTCGGAGACGCAACTCCTCACTTCAAGGTGGGCTCTTCTACAACTATCAGATATCTTTAGTCTCCATGCTTACAATGACTATATATGACTGAGGGTTAAACTACACTAAAGCGGTAACCCTACTCAACTTGGCATTCTTGGCAGCTACATGCATTTCTGAAGTGGAACTATGATTACGTGGTAAATGTCATGTAAAACGTTAGGCCTATACCTACCGGCATTACAGGAAACTGCTTGTTTGCCGAGACCAGTAATCATTAGTCTCGCATATTTTAAGCCTACATTTTCTTCAGTTGTAAGCCAAAATATGTTGCCAAAACTGTGTGGAAGAAAACCTCAATTTCATTATAGCCCCTAAATATGAAATGCATAACTAAAATTTAATTGAAGTTGATACTATTTAAACAATAAATTTGCTTTCAGTAACTTTTAAGTAAGATCTTGACATGTCATCATGTGTCTTGACAGCCAGTAATGATGGGACTCCTGTTCCTTCCTGTCCATACCCCTTGGCATTTCCTCATGGTGTCCCTTTCAATGTAGCGCATCTAAATAGATGTTGTCTGTCCTGTGTTCCATTACCACAGAGCTTACATATTATGAATTATGATATGATTCTTTCAATCACACTCTAGGAGGCCTATGTGCTTTGCTAGCAAGTCCTGGCCAGTATCTAGTCTGAACTATGCTGTTGTAGTACTTCTCCTATTATTAGGGATAAGAAAAAGCGTTTAATTTCCTAAACGTT
Organism: Sweltsa coloradensis; assembly: GCA_024449915.1. NCBI lineage: Eukaryota > Metazoa > Arthropoda > Insecta > Plecoptera > Chloroperlidae > Sweltsa > Sweltsa coloradensis. Next base: position 3,385 of record JAMZAV010002446.1, on the reverse strand, counting down.
TAACCCTTTGATAATTTTGCGTTTAAACGTTCTAAGCCCCATTTTCAAAAAAAATATATAAATTTTAGGTGGGCGGAGGCCTAGGTTTTACAACAAAAATCGTGATTTTGTACTTATGGACCTGCCTACGAGTTATTATCAACGGTTTATTCTCACACTCGCATTTAATGACTCGGTACTACTTCCACCATGTGTAACAGTAACAGATTTTATAAGATGCCTTAACACAGCCTGGGACCCAGCACCTCCACCAAAATTTACTCACTTTAAGAAAATGTTCGGCCTAATTTGTTGTCTTGTTTGTGTGTAGGCTCCTAAAGTGATAAAATTACATTTCGTTTTATTAAAAAAAAAAAAAAAAAATCTCACGTTTACACAAAACACTAAACGTTTAAACTCTACATGCGCCTCTAAACGTTTAAACTAGGGTTTGCCGTTCGATGTGAAAATCGTGATCGATAATCGGAGGCATCGATCGATTATCATATCGAAATATATCGATATCATAGACCCAAATCGATTATCATATCAAATTCCAAATTGAGCCTAGGAAGCAGAAAAAACGCAAAATTGTAACACTAATACAAGAGATCATTAAGGATTAGAATGTTTAAAATAAAATTGAGGGCTGAATTTCAATTACACAGCCTATATTTTAATACGTCTTGACTTGCATCGGGTGTCACTGTTTACGTGTTCCAACAGTACGCGCATCTAGCGAGCGAGAGATAGTGGCGAGATCTCATCGACATTCGAGCTCACAGCCTTATCTCCTCCCAACCTCCTCGTCGTCGTTCTTTGAATAATAAAAAACTGCCACACTTGACTCATCTTGTTAGGCAGCGTCAGAAGTAATGGCAAATATCTTCTTTGGGTTTGGGACGGAAGAAACATCACGAATTCAATATAATTGGGCAGACTGACGCTAGAGAAGTTTCACGCCACAACACGTCGAGCCGTACTGAATACATCGCAAATCGCAATCGGGCCGGGCGATGTTTTCGTATCGCCTTGTATCGCGCTGCGAGCGCATGCGCACTGGCGGCGGTGGGCGTGGCATTATACTTGAGCAGCGATTGGCTACTCCGACAACCAATCGGCGCGTTGATACGACAGCGCGGCATTTTTAAGCATGGTAAACCGCGAAAACATCGATGTCACTATTTAAATCGATAATCATATCATATCATATCAAAATACTTGAATCGATTATCATATCATATTACTGATATCGATAATCGATCGATATTTCGATTATCGACGGCAACCCTAGTTTAAACGACCCATCCCGATCTCCTATAATGGTTTTCTCTTATAATTTCTTCTTTTACCTGTATTAATATAATTAACCAGCTCATTCCACACTTTATTCTTGCCTTTCTCCTTCCATGCTTTCTTTACTTCCGAGTTGCCGACTTATTTCAGATGTGCATTAGCTTTATGTATGTGTGGCTTTCACATCCCATAGATGAGTTCTTGTTGATCCTTATACCTTGTTCAGACTACTGAACTTAACTACGATGAACTTAACTACGAAGAACTTAACTGCAGTTAGAGGTACGCATAAAACCACAGGAAATATCAACCGTAGTTAACGAGCGGCTTAACTGAGTTGTAACAACTCAGTTAAGTTGCTAACTACAGTTAATCTAACAAGGTTCCATAGATAAACTAACTAGGTTCCGTTCACTTTGCAATGGTAACTGCAGTTTAAAAGTTAACTAGAGTTAAGCTTTTTAGTGTGAACGGGGTGTTGGACAGTTAGTTGCATTGTGTTGATGTTGTGACACTTCCTGAAGAAGCCACCAATGTGGGTGGCCAAATGTCAAGCAGTACCTCACCATCAAAACAGGCCACGAATAAAATTGTTAAAAAGTAGTTGTTTATATCTGTAGCTTTATATCTTAAGGCTGGGACTACACAGTGCGAATTCTCCGCGACGGACAACCCGCAGCGGGCTCGTAAAAGAAGGACAACACATGGTTTTTGATGGGAGCGGCTACACAGACGCGGGAGCTTCGCAGCGGGAAAAAATCCCGCAGCATGTCGAGCTCGTTGCGGACGGCCCGTCCCCGCAGACCAAGGTCAACACATGTAGTTGAATGAGAGCGACTACACAGTGTGGTTGCGTGTCTGCGATTTTGCTCTTACTCCGTGATGTTCGATGTTGTTTTAACACTGGCCTCCCCGATTCCCGTGCGGAGAAATCACCATGTGTAGTTGTAGCCCATTCACAGGCAGGTAACACGTTGCGAACCGTCCGCATGCAGGGAATATGCAATGTGTAGCCCCAGCCTTACTCTTTGTTCCAACATCTTTCTCTCTCTCTCTACGATTACTCGACGAGTGTATGAAAGAGATGGATGAATGCGCGCGCGAATGAAAGTCTAGCTTTACAAATTGAATTTTTACTTTTAAATTTAAATGCCTAGCTTCAAATTTCAATAATTGTTTTAAAATATACTACTACCTAGGCCTAATCCTAGTTTTATCTCAAATTTGATGAACCAATCATGTAGCTTATCTCCTAAGTCCTAAGCAAGTGGTTTTTATGTTTTACTATATGCCATGATTGGCTGTAGAGCCTTTCTACCCCAATATTCCTTGAACAAAACTTTACTGGGAATGAGATCAATTATCACTACTAGAATGCAAGCATAACCTGGTCTGTCTGTATTGCTCCCCAGGCTCCAACTTGCAATTGACGCCCACGCAGCTGAGAAGCAGGCTCTCACCCAACAAGTACAACAGCTCCAGTCCAAGCTAAGCGAGGATCATCTTCTATTGAGGAAGCTCCAGGAAGAACAAGGCCAAACGCAGGGTGTCTTGCAGCAAGAACTGCTCTCGCAGAGACAGCAGCTGGAGCTGCATATCGCACACTTGTCGGAACAACACCAAGAAGTAAGTGCCTGGACTCCCTGTTTTCAAATTTAACTACAGTAGTTACCTGGGGGGTTGTTTACAGACGTCACACCACCATGTCTCTTGAGCCCGTGTTTGACATCAATGGACGTCCTCATGGTTTCTTCGCGGCTCTACAATGGGGGAGAGGTCTATTGCCATCATTAATTAATATACCGGTACTTTAGAGATAGGCCTACTACTTGAAAATAGTGTTTTGTGAATACTGCTACAAAGTGCTATTTTTTTAATTCAAACTATGGTCTCCAGTCCTATAAACCATTTTTATTCAGATGATATAAATTCAACCTTGTTGACATAATTTTAAAATAAAAATTTATAAAAAAACTTCATACACAAGATTTTGATAGTGGCCAAAAAATATATTCTACAAAACGCTATAAAATGACCCTTGAAAATGCTACACGTATCTCTAAATAGAATATCGAAACATTTCTATATCGTTTGGAAATAAATATTTAAA
>JAMZAV010002445.1:0-113409 GCA_024449915.1 Sweltsa coloradensis | reverse complement strand
AGCAAAAAAGCTCTGATTTTGGCATTATATTATGCCAATTTTGGGTTAATAAGGAAATGTGAGTTCTAGGTTTAAAACTTGATTTAAGCTATGATTTTTTTTTAATTGTTTCATTAGACCTTTGTCTCCGTACTGAGTATAAGGGAAAAATTTTTCTGAAATAACGTTTGATGTACAATATTTTCGTCCACCAGTTCAAAACTCTTATTTGTACCATGTGACAAAAAAAAATCGCACATAGAAAATTATTTCAGAAAATTATTTTCCCTTAGACAAAGGTGTGTTGAAACAATAACTAGGAAAACGCTCAGTTGGATGCGTAGATAAGCGAGCACGTGCTATATAATTTGTTGATGGTCCAAATTTTAACCCGATCTGAATCTTCGTGCAACCGCTATCATGAGCCAAAAAAGCTCTAGCTTCATGCGACTTTTCGTTGCCATGGTAACGTTACTTTTGTTAAAATGTAATTTCCATCTACACTACTTATCGGATCAAAATAAAATTAACATATTCGTGACCGGACGGACATTCTAAATGATATGGCCACCTCATATTTTGTTGCCGTTTAGTTTGAAAAAAAACTTTTGATTAACTTTAATGTAACTTTGTAACTTTTTGAACGATTTTGCCACAAAACTAATGTCTTTCAATCCACATCAAAATTTGTTGATGGTCCAAATTTCAACCTGATCTGAATCTTCGTGCAACCACTATGATGAGCCAAAAAAGCTCCAGCTTCGTGCGACTTTTCGTTGCCATGGTAACGTTACTTTTGTTAAAATGTAATTTCCATCTACACTACTTATCGGATCAAAATAAAATTAACATATTCGTGACCGGACGGACATTCTAAATGATTTGGCCACCTCAGATTTTGTCGCCGTTTAGTTTGAAAAAAAACTTTCGATTAACTTTAATGTAACTTTATAACTTTTTGAACGATTTTTCCACAAAACTAATGGCATTCAATCCAGATCGAAGCTTGCGGATGGTCCAAATTTCAACTCGATCCGAAACTCCGATCGACCGCTATCATGAGCCAAAAAAGTTCTAGCTTCGTTCGACTTTCCGTTGCCATGGTAACGGTACGTACTTTGTTATAATGTAATTTCCATCTACACTACTTATCGGATCAAAATAAAATTTACATATTCGTGACCGGACGGACATTCTAAATGATTTGGCCACCTCAGATTTTGTCGCCGTTTAGTTTGAAAAAAAAACTTTCGATTTACTTTAATGTAACTTTTTAACTTTTTGAACGATTTTGCCACAAAACTAATGGCATTCAATCGAGAACGAAGCTTGCGGATGGTCCAAATTTCAACTCGATCCGAGCCTCCGTTCGAACGTTATGGCGAGACATACAAAAAAAAACAAAAAAAAACAGTGACTATTTTTTCCGGCAGAGTCACGCTTGCTTCGCTCGCTTTAAAAAAGTATCTTTAAAATCAAGTATTGAACCTAGAACTCATATTTTGTTATTTACCCAAAATTTGCATATAATAGCTAAAATAGAGCTTTTGTCATGTCAAAAAAAGGTTTTTTCTCGTTTTTATTCAAGTTCCTCTTTCATTCAACTCACTTTCATGCATTTTCCAATGACTTTCATAATATCGGTACAAATGCTCTGGAATAGCCTTAACTAACACATTTTTATTTTTGGATAAAGAAAGATACAAAAATTATCACATGTTACAAGGATGAACACAACCGGAAAGAATTGAACATTGTCCTAATTTTTAGTTTGTTTTTGCCTGGATTTATGAAGAGTTTGCAGGTTGAAAAAGAATATAGAACATAAATAAAAAAATCGTATTTAGAGTCGACCCACTCTTTTCATATAACTGATTTTCAGTGGGGGACATTAAACCATAGAGACCAAGCTAACCCTGTAGACCCCGACGTAATCGACGAGTGAGCAGCCAATAACAAACCAAAGATAGATATTGTTTTATAGGAAATATAGCAATCAGTGGTATGGACAGTGCGAACACCCCGGAACAAAGGCAGAATCAACAAGGCCAATTCAGAACTTTGAATTTATTATGTGTCTCGTTGCTAGGACGGCTCCAAAGTCACCGTTTACAAATACCTAAGAAAAGAACTGATGGACTTAAGTCCAAATTAGAAGTTAAAATACTTCTGCCTATAGCGGGAATCGAACCCTGGACCTTCTGCATTGCATCTCTGCTTCAGAGACGCTTGCCACAAGACCAATGAGCCACACAAATAAATCTGAAGGGAAGGGCTGTATCTGTAATCACGTCTGACGAGCAAGTGCGTAAATAACAGAATGTATGATGGTAGGAAGATTGGGAGAAATGAAGGGACTTGTTAAAGAAGCACCAGAGCACAGATAATACACTACACTGCTGTGACCAGAGTATGGAAGAAGAATCAGCTGGTTGCATCAGGTCTGGCTACTGTGCAACTATGAAAGCAAAAAATAAAAATACATCCCAAAAAACTTGAGCTAATGCCCTCAGCCTTTCACTAACCTTAAAGTTAATTAAATCTTTTTAATGCATAGCGATATTGTCATCATTCATTTTTTTGTTCATTGTCATTTGGATGTTTAGTATCCAAATACTGGTTTATTCATTGATTATGGAAGGCATCACATCACTATAATATGATGTTGCAATCTTGGGGTCGGGGTATTTGCACAGAAATGCCTTAGCACAGAAACGCCGTTACACCGAAAATTAAAGATAATTTTTCTAAGTTTTTACTTTAAAAACTGAAAACCGTGTGGGCCTTTGCACCGAAACGCCGTTACACCGAAAATATCTATACTATTCATTTATTTCGGTCCACAGGCGCACTCAGTATGGGCCTTAGCACAGAAACGCCTTAGCACAGAAACGCCGTTACACCGAAACTAATATTAAAAGTTACCGAGTAGGCCGTTACACCGAAAATAACCAAACAGTTGAGTAGTACGACCGTGTGGGTCTTAACACCGAATTGCCGTAGCACCGAATCGCCGTTACGCAGAAAATTCTGCAAACAACTTCTAACTTGAGACCGAATTACAGTTATGACTTTAGACCGAAATTCGGTGTAACGGCCCATCCGGACGGGCCGTTACACCGAATCACAGTCTGTGTTTCAAGACCGCCCATCCGGATGGGCCGTTACACCGAATTTTGGTCTAAAGACACAGACTGTGATTCGGTGAAACGGTGAAACGGCCCATGCGGATGGGCCGTTACACCGAATTTTGGTTTCAAAGCACACTCTGTATTTCGGTCACAAGTCAGACACTGCTATTCTGTGAGGAATTTCCATCCATTTTCCTTTTCGGTGTAACGGCTTTGGTCTGTGCTAAGGACCATGCAGTTTGCTGGTTTTAAAGTACTTGTTTCTGTGTAACGGCCCATCCGGATGGGCCGTTACACCGAATTTCGGTCTAAAGACACATACTGTCGTTTTTGCCGAATTTTCTGCGTAACGGCAATTCGGTGCTACGGCGATTCGGTGTAAAGACCCATACTGCTCAAATAACTTAGACAAAATATCAATTTAATTTTCGGTGTAACGGCGTTTCTGTGCTAAGGCATTTCTGTGCAAATACCCCGACCCGCAATCTTGGACAGGAAGGAAGCGGGTTAATGACTCGCTTGAAGCAATTAGGAAGACGAAGAGTGAAGTACCGACAGCAGGATGGCGCAAGTCACCGGGGATTTCGGAGCCGTGAATGAACTCGAGTACGCTGATAGTTGCATCTTTCATAACACTTACAAATTGCTTCAAATTGGCCTCTGTCACGGGGTAATAGACTCAGGAGTGCAAATCGGGGCGGAAGGGACTGCGAGTTGTTGACATACGGGAAGAGGGGGAGAGAGCTCGTTGATTGGCCAAGGAGGGACACATGGTACCTACACGGGAGGTTGGCGACGTGCAACACATGGAACGGTCGAGAGTGTGAGATTAGAAGTGAGAGGACGAGGGTCTGACTTTGGAAGCGAGGTGTACTTCTTAGGAAGTGGAAGGCATTAACTAGGGGGCGGGCTTTGACAACCTGAACGTAGAGAGCGAACTGTGAAATTACGTGTGTTTTACGTTGTGCCAGACACAGGAAGAGAACCGGGTACTAGCCTTTCAAGAGGTGAAGACTGAGGAGGCAGGCATCATCAGCTGCTGAGGGGTCCATAGCAGAGTCGTCGACATCATCATCCGTACTAGGGATGTGCAAATGCATGTACTTTCCTAAACGTGCACACTCTTTGCTGTCAAGTAAGTCATAGACGATTGCGATCACAGGGTCAAAGGGGGGCTAATCCCTAGAGAATTCTATGCCCCCATAACATCATCTCTGGCATTAACATTCATGCTTAAGGGGAAGTAACCCCTTAACCTGACAATATGATATGTGAGAAAGTGGAATGGAATGACATAGGTCTATAAATAAAGTTCAAATACCAATATTTTTGCTATTGCCAAGTTAAGATATCAATTCACAGCAGAGCCCCATAAATTCAGTCGCCGGTAGAGATGGGAAAACAATAACATGTTTGATAGCATTAACATTAAACCTCTTTTAAAATTTGCATTTACTAAAGTTTTTTAACACCTCGCCCCCTACCCCGGGGGACCTATATGTGCATGCCTATGTCACCATTTTTAGATCTAGTACAAATATAGGTGCTTCAGATAAAAATTAAATTAATGAATAAATGATGGTGTACAAACATATAATGATGAAAGATGGAAATTGATAATAAATTATAAGTTCAATTATACCTAACATGCAATACTAATACACTACTATCCATTTAATGTTTTTTGTTAATCCTTATCTTAGGCTATACCAAGACATACTAAGCCTGAATTAACGGTGCTCTACTATATAAGATTATTAACATGCCTTAACTTTCTAAAACGTTTTTGTCAAGTAAATAATATTTGTATGAAACCCTGGGAATTGATAATAATTATTAATTAATAATGAGAGTTAACTGTATAGGCATACCGATGTGTGTGGATGGAAAACAGAAGAAGCATAAATTTATTAATGTTTACAAACCTCTGCTGCCTGAAGTTGCTTAATCATTTCCGATGCCTCAGCCTGTGTCTTGACTGCATGGTCTTTTAATCTTAGAACTTCTGCTTGCATGACACTTCGTTCCATATTGAGATTAAGGAACTGTTTTGTCCCTTTTAAGATTTCTTCTTGAAAGATACACATATTGAGCACAACTTGTTTGTGCTCGTTGTTATGTGATTCTCTTAATTTCTCTATGTCAACCGCTTCAATTTCAAGTTTTCGCAATAGGCCCTCTTTGGAAGCGAGACGTCCTAGCTTCATACGGTGCCGATCCAACTCTGCTCGTAATGCAAACTTCTGTTTCATTACTTCATTAGAAGCTGCTTCTGCACTTGCTTTTAATTCTGCCAACTCTGATAAGCGAGCATCCTTCTCCTGTCGTACACGTTGCAAGTTTTGTAACCTAGAACGATTTTATTGTATTAATTAAATTAGTTTGATTAGCCTACCGTATTTACTCATTTTAGATTACATGAAAATGTAGGTCACACTATTGCCAATGTATAAAGAGCATTTATAACTAAAAAAGATAAGAAGTTAAATATTCAAATAAACTTGACTGGTCAGGGGGGTTTAATTTTGCCTTTTACACAAACATAAGAAGAATGGAGAAGAATAGAATCCCAAGACAAGCCACATGAGAAGAATAGAATCACAAGATTTAAGCTAAAGAACAAGACGAGACTAGTGAGAAGACCCCGAGAAAGATGGCAAGACCAAGTACAGGCAGATGTGGAGGAGAAAGAAGAAGAGTGGATAGTGGTTGAAGAGAGAGAAAGATGGTGGGAGGCCAACCCTGTAGACCCCGACGCAATCGACGAGTGAGCAATAACCAACAAAAGATCAATATTTTTTAATTGGATGAGCGTAGCGAGCGAAGCGAAGATTCCATTTCACTACACTGGAGAAAAAAATCCGGAATGTTTTTTTCTTTTTTTCTGTATTTTTGTGTGTTTCTCAGCATGATCCCGGCTAAACCGATACTCCAATTGCAATGAAATTTTCTGGAGACCTTTGAAATCTCTGAACTTAGAACTGCACGGTTCAAAAAATTGATCGAAAAACTATTTCTCATGAAAATTGCAATTTTACGATTTTTTTGCTTTTTTCTGTTTGTATTTTTGTGTTTGTTAACACGATTCCAGCTAAACCGATACTCCAATTTCTATGAAATTTTCTGGAGGCCTTCAAAATCTCTGGACTTAGAACTGTCACGTTTTTGAGCGCAATCGAAAGATTATTTCTCACGAAAATCGCAATTTTACAATTTTTTTTGTTTTTCTTATTTTTTCTGTTTGTATTTTTGTGTGTTTGTTAACACGATTCCGGCTAAACCAATACTCCAATTGCCATGAAATTTTATGGAGGCCTTCGAAATCTCTGAACTAAGAACTGCCACGTTTTTGAGCGCAATCGGAAAATTATTTCTCATGAAAATCGCAATTTTACGATTTTTTTCGATTTTTAAAAAATTTCTTCGACTTATAACATCTACATGCTTTATTCGATTTCAATTATTTTTTCACAGAACCTTAATTTTATGAATTAAGATATTCGTGTGAAATTTGAGCGCAATCAAAAAATTATTTTTCATGAAAATATAAATTTTGCGGGTTTTTTCTTATTTAAAACAATGTTTTGACTTATAACACCTACATGCTTTATCCTATTGTTATGATTTTTTCACAGAACCTTAATTTTATGAATTTATATATTCGTGTGAAATTTGAGCGCAATCGAATAATTATTTCTTATAAAAATCACAATTTTTCGATTTTTTTCTTTTTTAAAAATTATGATTAATTAAAAAAAAAAATTAAGTTTATTTTTAATTTAATTTAATTTAATTTTTAAAAAATCTTGAACTTAGTAATAATTTTTTTACAGAACAACAGAAAATCCGCATAACACATGGCAGCTCAATGCACCAATTACGCTCATCCAACAACGCGGCGGGACTTAAAGGGGCTAAAAACCCCAAAAATTATTTTTTACCACGTGATCTATAGCACAATACTACACTTTAATGACCGTTAAAAAAATTATATCTTGGAACTGTGATTTAACACGAATTTTTTTGATCCAGAAATTGGCGAAAATTGGTGTTTTGGAAAATTTCCTAAATCGGCTTTAACCTGCTTCTTTTTTGGTCCACATAGATACTAGAGCATAGTACCAATCTAAAATGCCCCTTTTTTACATCGTGTCTTGAAACTGTGCCCAAATATACCCTCAAACACGCAAAAATATGCATTCCAAAATCACACCCCATCTTGGTAATTAGCATATTTTGACCGAACTACTTGCCCAAATTACAAAACAAAATATAGAGAATTTACAGAAAAGGCTGTCGAGTACGTCAATAATGGCCAATATTTTTTTGGATCAAAATCCTCCAAGGTCACGGGGCATAAAGATCGTCCCCATGTTATTTCTTAAGGGAGATTTTTGCCGATGGGACCTAGCTCGAAAAATGTCATGTTTGACAATTTTTTGGGAGGTCATGGTGGCCCCAATAATTTTTCTGTTAATTGCTAAATTCATTACACGTTAGCCTTAATGAAATATATTTTTTGAGTTTTGCGGTTAAATACCCCTTTAAGCGTTTTCCTAGTAGGAAATATAGCAATCAGTGGTATAGACAGTATGAACACCCACGGATCAACGCCAGAATCAACAAGGTCGATTCAGAACAACTTTGAATTTATTATGTATGTGCCTCGTTGCTAGGACGGCTCTAAAGTCACCGTTCACAAATTCCTAAGCCAAGAACTGATGGACTTAAGTCCAAATCAGAAGTTTTTCAATTTCTTCAAAGTGGAGAGATCTGGTGTTACAACAATAGAATGAAGAAGAAGATGAGGTGCTGAGATTGGTAGGCTGGCACTGATTCTGTTATACCCTAGCTAGATCATAAGCTTTGCATGCAAAGCTTTTCGCAGGTCGTGCCACCGTAGTACTGGCCCTAACTGCTATTAATCATCAATATAGCAGGCTGTGACTGAATGACTCACTCCGCGTAGTTCTTTTGGCACGGCAGCATGGATCATCTAGACTGGGCTTGTACTACAGTGGCGCTTCAAGTGTCTGAAAGTGGCAGTGCAAAGTCCAATTGGTGGAAACACGCCTTTACCCAACTAATTGATGTTGGAACAAAGTGAAGAGTGTAGTGTAGATGTTAGGTAAAGTTTTGGCAGGATGTGTCGCAAATGTCAACCCTCGCTTTTTTTAAATATTATAAAATGAATATTTCAACAACAAAATTTGTACTAACATACAGTAAAGCAGGCAAGAAACATGAAATATTGAGTAAAAAATTACAAAAAAGTTTATAAAATTGAGTGAAATTTGAACCCGCAACCCTTATGGCCAGTTTACACTTCGGCGATCTCGCGAAGCGAAGGGGCGAAGTTAGCTTGTTGACCGTTTACTCCACTGCAATGTTCAATGGCGACGCGAGGTCTGACATTTTGCTCCGTAAGTTAGGTTATTGGATGAGCGAAGTGAAGATTCCATTCTACTACACTGGAGAAAAAAATCCGGATTTTTTTTTTTGTATTTTTGTCTGTCTGTTAACACGATTCCGGCTAAACCGATACTCCGATTGCGATGAAATTTTATGGAGACCTTCGAAATCTCTGAACTTAGAACTGCCACGTACGAAAAATCGATCAAAAAATTATTTCTCTTAAAAATCGCAATTTTACGATTTTTTTTGTTTTTGTTTTTTGTTTTTGTTTGTATTTTTGTGTGTTTGTTAACACGATTCCGGCTAGCCCAATACTCCAATTGCAATGAAATTTTCTGGAGACCTTTGAAATCTCTGAACTTAACTGCCACCTTTATGAGCGCAATCGAAAAATTATTTCTCATGAAAATCGCAATTTTACAATTTTTTACGTTTTTCTTGTTTTTTCTGTTTGTATTTTTGTGTGTTTGTTAACAAGATTCCGGCTAAACCGATACTCCAATTGCGACGAAATTTTCTGGAGGCCTTCGAAATCTCTGAACTTAGACCTGCCACGTTTTTGGGTACAATCGAAGAAATATTTCTCATGAATATCGTACTTTTACGATTTTTTTTATTTTTAGTGGATATTTTCATGACATTAGGGCCGATTCTGACCAGACGGGTGGGGCTACAACGTTCATATTTTACAAGGACATTAAGGTAGTGGTGATGTATTGCGAAAAATTTGAAAAAGTTAGCTAAAATCCATGGAATAAAGGTTTAAATATGAGTTTTTTTAGGTTTATAATAAAATAAAAAAAAAACAGTAACAATAGAAACTTGACAACAATCACCTACAATGCATTTAAAAAGCACTTACAAAGGAAAAGTGGTTCTACGCAAACTAAAAACTTACAAAAAAGCTCATCCATCAACGCGGCAGGACTTAAGCGTTTTCCTAGTGAATACCCATGCACCATAATTATCTAATGTTTTCACGCTTTTAAAACATTTTTACGCATCCCTATTTTTGTAAAAGGGATCAGCAGCATTCCAGACGCTGGCCTAATTTTCTATAGTATTTCTAAGCTGTAAATCAAACTCAGGCTCCAGATAGTCATCCATGTTTCTTTTGGTAAATGCACTGCAATTTGTCCAACTTCAGTACCAGAAAGTACGATAAGGGGAGGAGCCAACTAGTTGCTTCGTGAGAAGCGAACATTATTAAACCAGATTCAATTACACGCGAAGGTCTCGCGGGTTCGCATGAAACTCTGCCTCTGATTGGTCAACGCGCCTTCACGTCTCGCATCTCGCCGAAGTGTAAATGGGCCATTAGTATAACCACTCTCGTTAACCACTACCAATACTGCAAAGGGGCGATAAATATTGCGAGTTTTGAGTTTGACCACTACATAATAAGTTGCAGGTTGCCCAAAACACATAAATTAATAGTTTGCAGATTTATGTCTAGAAATAGTACTCTTATAGTTCTAGAATAATTTATTTGTGTCATCATTTGAGACAGGTTTTTGCTTGTATTTCGTTTCCATTCATCTCCAAACATTATTGCCAGAGACAATTCGGCCATTGTTGCCAAGATTTGCGTCCGTAACTCACCGATGCAAGTCTTTGTGCTACATGTGGTACTTTGTTAAGTTATGAAATGTTATTTTCTTCTTTCTTCTCTTAGACTTAGATTAACACTACAACTCATGCAAGAGGCCTACGCTGCAAATGTTAAAAACGGCGTAAAGTTAAGGTATAGTATTTTAAAGGCTATACCATTTTCTGTATTTTTTACTTCGTAGAATCTTAAAGTAAAATAGTTTATAGATTATTTTATAGATATTATTTCACTCTCTCTCTTAGGAGATGGCTATACCGACAACTACAAAAACATGGCCCCGTGGACAGCGAACGTCCAAATTTAAAATTTAAAAAAAATGTGCAATGTGGGTCTAGCTATAGCACATGCTCGCTTATCAACGCGTCCAACCGAACGTTTCCTAGTAAATATATTGTGTCTAAATGTGAATGAATATTGCCACATCTCAAGGTGGGAGATTGTTAGAATTGGATATTTTTGAGATGTTAACTTGTTTGATACTAAAAATGAACTTTCTAGAAGTCCAGTTCACAGCTCAAATAATGAACTTTTAAAAAGTTCAAGTTCTTTTAAAACCTAAAATTTTGAAAAGTTCAAGTTTGTCTAAAATATGAACCAAGTTCTTTTAAAAGTTCTTTTGTAAAAAAAATCACTATTTTATTAAAGGCTGTCGTAAAATGAAGAAAAACACGAGGAAAAACATTAGGGGTGTGCGATTATCACTTTTTCAAGTCAAGTCGAGTCGAGTCGAGTTCGAGTACCAAACTACTCGTGAGTTTGAGTCGAGTTCCAGTAGTAAACAAAATTCTTCAAAACTATAAGTTGTTTTTGTATTTATGTAGGCCCTATGTATATGTATGCAATCTAATTACCAAATTAATATTATGCTTCAATGCATTAGCATAGCCTTTGCACCATTACCGGTACTACCTATTTTACAAGGTACAACCGTACAAGGTAGTTAAATTCAATTCTGTCTACACCTACACAAGTGCAATTAATTAAATCAATTAAATATAGGTACTTGAAGACACAACTTGTATTAAATTATCCTAATGTGCTTAATACCTACCACATACTAAAGCAACTTGGAGCCCCCCCCCCCCCCCCCGCCAACAAAGTAAGGAGCGAGCTACACAACTATATTATACTCCAGATGATGTTAATAGTTCCCTCTAAAATATATTCTTGCATATGCTACTGCAGTCCAACGCGTAATCTACTGTCAAGTCAAGTGTCAACATGTAAACACTGGAAGCTTCGAGCTAAGACTTTGCTTGCTGCTTGCCTACCAGCTTTGGGTTTAGAATGTGTTGTAACACTTACACGTCTTACCAGCTGTCTACAGCATTTTTTTCGCCTATAATTATGTTCAGAATATGCAAGGGTAAGTAATTAATGTAATATCTTGTTAATTAATCTGATTGAGTTAATTTAAAGAACATTAATAATGATCTAATGTGATCTACTTTTATTATGAATCGACGGAAATGTAAATTGATTTTGATTAATAGCCGTAACTGTCAGATTAATTAATCAAGGTAATTAAGGTATTTCTAGAAGATTTTGAAGCTGGAAAAGTAGACCAATGTATTGGGTTATTAATAACTAATGATTTTGCTTTTTATTTCAATCAAATCGGTCAAGTATTAAAAATTATTAATGATTTTAGTGGGAAAGTTATAAGCAGAAAATAGCACGGGAATAAAATAACATCTGCATTAGTCCGGATGAATGGTTTCTCGAAATAATTCGCTGAGGCTTCGAAAGATTCTAGATGGTTGCTTGCTCTGCGTGGCCAGTGTTTGCTGCTTTTCTAGAAATGTATAACGCGACCAATCTGTAGGTGACTGTGCCGACCGGTTTAAATCTCGGTAAGGGGTAAGCGAGGGGGTGTGTGTGACGCTTGAATCTTTTTACTGGAGATACAGTAGAGCCACTTAGCGACCGAGGCAATAAAAGACCTATGAGAGGGTTGGTGGCTAGAGTAGTTGGAAGGTGGTGTCGGGGGACGGTGCAGTCGGGGTTGAGACCCACAGTTGGAATTGGCGGAGGGTACGATCTGCTGTCAGATTCGCGATGTAGTTATCCGGCGGGCCTCATTAGGGAATAGTGTGAATTGTTCCACTAATCCAATTATAAATCAATTAACACGCGCGTCAACGTCTATTTCTTCGGTACTATTTGTGAATAAGTGAAGTGGTAACGATTATGTAGAAGTATTATTTTAACAGTTGTGCAAGTAATTAATTTTGTTTAAGTGCCGATTATAATTGTTCAGTATTTAAGTGTGCGCCTACACGTGTCTGCTACCGCGTGTGGAGTGACTGTTTCATCGAGTTTCGTTTGCATAAATTAACCTGTAATTAGAGCAGCTCCATGTGCTCTCCAAATGTCAGTTTGACAGCTACGAACAGTATTTAAATGTGCGCCTACACGTGTCTGCTACCGCGTGTTGAGTGACTGTTTTTACCAGAATTATTTACATAAATTAAAATCTTATTAAGAGCCTACACCACGTGCTCTTCAACTGGCAAATTAATATCAATTACTGGTATATACATGTGTACCAACTTCAAGAAAGATCCTTTTAAAAGTGTCAGAACTGTTACATCTTTATTCACTGTAATTGTTTTATGTATACGCCTCAAACTTGATCTGGACATTGCCTTGCATCGACCTGAAAATCAATAACCGCCTCAGGCATTTCGAACAACTACCAGTTGGTGGAAGAAGAGCTTTACACCACGACCATCATTGTGCAACGCCCACTCAGGATTATTGTGTAGTGCACCTTCGTTAAATGGATTACTTCGAACATCAAGACCAAACAAAAGACTTCAAACAAAACTTCAGCGACAAATAGATGAGTACAAAATTAAATGGTTAATTACAATAATTTTTTGTAATTATTAATATGCAATAATCAATATTTATTCCAGAAATAGCCGCCCACTTTTTAGCATTGTATTTTTAAATTGGTACCAATCAGGTAGGCAGGGACATAAATGTAATTGTGTTTTTCTTTAAGGACATTATATATGGAAACTTAAATTTTTCGCTTTCACATAATAGATAGCTTCCTTGACAACTCCTTGATACTCTTATTGATAATTATTTTTCAACAAGAGGTGACAGCAAGGCAGCTATTGGAGGGGACCCTGCAGCAAAGGTAGGACTTGGTTGCCGGTGGACGTTGTATCTAATTTACACGTGACTAATTAAACATTCAATTTGCTAATTAATTCTGATAGTGAATTAATTTATTCTAAATTAATTAAATTTTGATTTCAATTAATTTTTTCTTTTTTTAATTTTAATTTTTAATTTATTCTAATTAATTAAATTTTTGATAAAATTAATTTTACTTGATTTTTATTGATTTTTTTTATTAATTTTTTTAAAATTATTATTTTTTTATTTTTATTTTTTTGCGCTTTTCCCGAGTTTGTGTTCTCAACTGAGCTAGATTCTTCTTTTTCAATGTAATTTTTGTAATGGGTAGTCTGGGCTAAAAAATAAATTTATTTATTAAAAAAAAAAAAAAAAAAAAAAAGTTATTTATTTTTTATTTTTTTGAACTATCCAGCATTACAGTGTATTTGGGTTTAGAATGTAAACCCAAAGCTGTACCAGTGCTAAACTTGATTTTTCTATGGCTAAACTGCGATGAGCTGTCATGTAGAGCGCTTGCACAACCGACCAGCTGCTGTGACTGGCGGGAACTGGGTTGGGAGTCACATGACGTAGTGACCTTGAAACATCGCCGCGACGACAGTATATGCACCGGTCTTATCTAGGGCAATGGTCGTTGCCCGCAGCCAAGCGCATGCGACTGCTTAGGCGACGACGAACTCGCGGCCCTGTTTACAGCTACCCGAGTTGGGGGGTTTTCAGCTGTCTGCACACGCCGCCCCGAAAGATTTACAATCTTAAAACTCGGTATATGATCCGATATGTGGTCCATGACCTACCAAAAAAAAAAAAAAAAATCAACCTGATCCGATAACCCGTTCTGTGTTAAAAAAGTGCCTTAACATTGTAGATTTCTTCCGGCTGGCTGGGTGGGTGGCTAACTAGTTGGCTAATTCTCCGGGGAGATTTATTTATGTGCATACAGAGAAAACGGTGCATCTTAAAACTTTAAAACTTGGACCACATCTCAGACGCAGTGCCTTTTGCTTTCAAAACCAAAATCGGGTAACAGGGCCCGGAGAAAATCAAAATTTGGATGATAATCAAAACACGTAATTACGGCGAGGTAATTTGTACAAACTTTAAATTAAACATGCTCTTAACCATTATAAATATCTAGCGTCCAAAACACAAGGGACTAAATTTGGGGGGACCGTGGGCCCAAAAATGACAAAAAACAACTCTGAACTAAAAAAATAATCATTCAAAGAAAACGCTCATCTGAGAAGATAGTGAAGTGCAATTACAAGAAGCAGTGATTTCGGAGTTCACTGCCTTGTGTATCAGCTCGCGTTTGCGGCCTCATTTTACACTATTGAGGTAAGTTCCATTGTTGTCTTTTGAATGTAGACAACATTATATTAAATGCACATATCTAGGGCGACGTAGATAATGTCCAAACGAGAGTATTAAAACATTAAACAAGACGCAAGTTATTCATCTTGTATAAGGTAGCATAAAGGTTATGACAATATAAGGAGAGTATTAAATATTAAACAACACGCAAATTATTTATCTTGTATAAGGTAGCCAGTGTTGGGTCAGTTCTTTTTTAAAATGAACTTTTTAAAAGTTCAGTTCACAGCTCAAATAATGAACTTTTAAAAAGTTCAAGTTCTTTTGTAACCTAAAAATTTGAATAGTTCAAGTTCGTCTAAAATATGAACTAAGTTCTTTTGTAAAAAAAATCACTATATTATTAAAGGCTTGCGTAAAATGAAGAAAAACACGAAGAAAAACATTAGAGGTGTTCGAGTACCAAACTACTCGCGAGTTTGAGTCTTACGAAAGTGTTGAGCTGTCTTTGATCGTGTTGATGATTTTCACATTCTCGTCGACCAGCTTGTAAAATTATGGCAGATACTTAGGCCTACGATGGAACAACGATTTGTTATTGTTTTAAAGCATCGACGGCGGCGAGTCGACGGCTGCTCGAAGCACGGAAAGAACTTTCAAATGAACTTTCTAAAACTGAAAAGTTCGTTCTCAGAAAGAACTTTTAAAAGTTCAAGTACATTCATTTAAAAAAAGAGTAAGTTCACTGAAAAGTTCACAAAAAAAGAACGCGTTCTTTTTAAAAGTTCCTTCCCCAACACTGAAGGTAGCATAAAGGTTATGACAATATATATATATATATATATATATATATATTGCTATTTGTTGTGGCTGTTCACATCCATGATATAAATCGAACAGAAGACTGCAATGTAGCTGTCATTAACAACAACACGCAAGTTATTTATCTTGTATAAGGTAGCATAAAGTTTATGACAATATATTATATTGCTAATTTTGTTGTGGCTGTTCACATCCTTGATAAATATCGAAAAAAAGACTGCAATGTAGCTGTCATTAACTGAAAGAACACATGGCAAAATCCAAGTATCAAGTTTATTAGCATCCCCAAAAACCAACGAAAATCTAGACAGGAAATATGATACTCTGCCGTTAAAGTGTCCACCCACTCTGCGCTAGTGTATAACCTGTGACGTTTGAAAACCGCGCATAGTAGCCTACCTACGAACTTGGCCGTCAGGGGAGCTACCTCCCAGACGTGTTCGCCGCTAGTACCATGTGTGTCCGTCCGAGGGCGCGCGCCTGCGCGATCAGGGCTATGACAGGGTGTTGAAGAATGACCGTTTTTCTAGTTTGAACTATATTGACAGTTGGATTTTCTTTCCATTTGCAACGCCTTAGGGTGAGGGACTTCTAATTCCTGCTAGGAAATTGTTCTTCACGATGTGTGGGTTCAGTCTTCCTGAGCAGAGTATGGCTGGGTAGCCTTGTTTAATCCATTTAGTTGGCGAGTACATTTTACGTTTCACTCTGGCCTTGGAGTTGTGTCAAAGCTTGGTTCTGTTGAACGTTTTACTTAGGGTATTCTTTCTTTATCAAATTTAGGATTTTTCCGTGGGTCCACGTCTTGTGGATCGTGGCATGGATTGCCGACCTTAGGCCTAGGCCGAACGGAGAACTTCCCCTTTGCCTGCTCGCCGTGTAGACTTGCTAGGCTAGGCCTACACTAGGTTTTCACACCTCTGCGCCCGGAGATTCCGGAAGGTGAGGAAAACGATAAGCCAGGGCCAAAGCAGACCCAACCAGACAGCTAGGGCCTACCGTGTACGGATGTACCTATGATAGGGACCAAGGTTTCTTCTCGTGTCGAGCTTCAGGCTGTGGTGGTAACGTAACCAGTGACAATTGTGGGGCTGTGTTAGTTGAAAGTGAAACTACCAATCTGTAGGCCAAGCATAGGCCTAGGCCCTAGACCTACCAAACCCCTTTAGACCCTATCTAGAATTCACGAACTAGTTATCAGGGCTTTTGCCTGATAATAGTCTCACCCGGCGTACCATTCCTAGTGCATAATATTTGGCTAGATGAACATTTGAACTCATATTGCTACGGCTTAAGTCCGTAGCCTGCCGTGTGCCCATCTGGCCTGGCTATAAGTTTTAGTCCCTATGACGTGTTGAACAAGCTAGAGCAGTGTAGCTCAACTCAAGCATTAACATATCAGCTGCTCCATATGACAGTTTACTATTTACTAGGGTGTTTTATGTTCTCCATATGAGAGCGCGTCAAGCTAGAGCAGTGTAGCTCTAAGCATTTAGATATCAGCTGCTCCATATGACAGTTTAACCATTCTCCTTTGTTCGGACAGACCAACAATGTTGTACACAGGTATGTTGGAAGGCTGCCAGTGTCCAGTTCTGACTGTTGGTTCTGTTGCTATAGAACCCTACGGGGTAACGGTATAGAAGGGATCTGGGGTTCAAGACCCGATCTAGGCCTACGAGTGGTCGACTGGTGATAAGTGCAGCATAACGTTCCGAGCTAATTAGGCCTAGGAGCCTGAGTAATATTGAAGTGGTATGCCATTGATTTTATGTAAATATATTGTACATATTATAAATATTCATACAATAATACTGCCTTTGGGTCCAAGGTTCAAGACCCAGTAAAGCTTGGAAAGAGGCTACAACTTTACCATTACTTTACCGGATTGTTTAATGCCATAACTTCCTGTCAAGTGGCCTCCATTTTGTGTCAAGGAGACATGCATGACCTGTAGGCCTAACTGAGGTCATTACTTTTGATTTGGGATATTAGCCTACCTGTCCCAGGTAATATTGTTCATAATATTAGTATTGTATAACCTGTATATTTTCTATGCTTAGTAGGCCCACTAATGTTGTGACTACTGTATAACTTGTGTACTATTTAAGCAACCATTGAGTGTCTTGGTACTAGCTTGACTGAACTGTTTCTTTTGCTGGTTGATTATTCAACGTTGTTTTCTTACTTATTGTTAGCTGCTTGTAAAGTGGGTACCACCCCCACATTATTTCTCTGCAACCTTTATGGTTTTGCCGGACTCACTTTTACAAATAAACTTGGCTTCTTTATGATTATACTTCGCCTTTCTCTGTATTCATAGAAACTTCTTCGTTCCTTCTGTGATTTTCCCGTTAAGAGATTTTTAGAGCAAAGTGGCGCCCAAGTATCGAAGACATCCACATGCAGTCGCCCACGCCCCTTCTCCACTGAGTCTGCCGGACCACTGTGGGTATTTCCCTATAGGGCTAGGGACATGTCACAAACCGTCTACAAAGCAATTAACTTAGGAATCTACACATGGCAGTGGGCCCGCACCCATCACGATCTGAGGGTCTGTCACAACTCCCGATGTTTGTAAACAGCCAGGGGTGGTCAAACAAGGGTTCAGAACAACACCGCATAAAAGTATATATAACGTACACTAAACCGCATACCTTCAGTATTACACACTCAAACCAACAACTATAATGGCATTCACGCCGACAATTCAGTGGAGAAATCTAGGGCCACACTTGACATTGGTCTTTTTCAAGACCCCTAATGTTGCCAATCATAGCTGAAAGGTTGACGAAGGTTTCTATAGAATATTGGTTGTCAGCCACTCAGCCTGTCCCAACTCGAGAAAAGGTACGAAAACAACCATGCATATGCCATTGCATTATAACAAGCGTTATTTTAACGTTTTCATAATTATAACGTATGTTAATCAATTCCTTGTCAAAAAATGGTTCTGTGGGTGTTTTTAATTTTAATTTTAGCCAAATATTAAGATTTGTTCGCAAAATAACTTGGCAATGTATTTACTTATTTTACGTCTATCCTATGCAGTTATAAAAACTGATTTAAAAAGGACAACTAAATTAAATTATTATATGCCTACACATGGATAACGGTGTGAACAAGAGTGAAAGAACATCCTGGATTCGAACGTGGAACGCAGGGACAACAGTAATATGAAATCAACACATGGGTTCTGCAGTGGTTTATAAACTATTGAAGGGTACTTAGTCATTCATGTAGCATACCGCTTCTCCTCTAGCCAAGTTAATAATTAGTTATTATTCTGTTAATTCGTCGAATATTCAATACACACTTTGAATGAAACTGATGCTAAAATCGCCTTTCAAAACTCAAATAACCGGAAAAAGGCAGGCTAGACAGTGTGTGTAGTATAATTTTTACTCGATTCATCAATAATTAAATGATAAGATTAGTTACATTACTGGCCAGTGATTGAGTTTTACACAATACATTAATTTATACAGTCTGCAAACCTTTTACAAATGCCAAAAAAACAACCCTTTCGAAAAGAATTTGTTGAAGTTGAAAGGATGGAGAGGCGCATGACGAATATAATAGAGGTATTTTACAACCATTTACCCAATCCAAGATGAAATAGGATGATAGGTGTGGGGTCTCTTGTATAAGTGCTAGTTTAAATCGTGTCATTTTTTCATTTACTGATTATATATATAGTTTATTCAATTCATCAAGTCAAAACAAGGCCTAAAATGTTTTTAAATCAAAATTGTAGCTCAATTCTAAGCGGAATTGCAAAACAAATAACAAAAACTTTTGACATGATTTAATCGGATATTTCCTTAAAATCGAAGATACACACTTCTCCAAAAAAAGAAAATGCTTAGAAAAATGTAAATAAGACAATGAATTTATTAAAATAGAGATAAGGCTTATCAACTACACTTTCAGTTTAGAGATGGTATTTGTCTTTTGCACAATCGGGTTGACTTTGCTACCAAGAACTCCGAAGCATTGTTCAGTTAGAACCCTTTCTAAGGGTTGTACAAAATGCGAATTTGTTGCCCACTGAACAGTCGATGTGAACTCCATTATAGAGCCATGGCAATTGCTGTCAATAGCACCGTAAATACCCTGACTAGTTTTGTGCAAATCTAGTGGGATGAAAAATGTGTCTAGCAAAATACTAGTGGTTTTCAAAATACCAAATGTGCTTTTTGATGATATTTGGTTGATGTTTTGTATGGGGAGCGGTAAATAAGTTTAATTTTTAGCAAATAATTTTCAATGCACCATAAATACCCCGGCTAGTTTTGTGCAAATCTAGTGGAGTGAAAATGTGCCCAGCGAAATACTAGTGGTTTTCGAAATAACCCAATTTTAGTGCTTTTTGATTTAATTTGCAGCAAATAATTAAAATATTTAACCCTTGTAATGATAATGTTGGTAATAATTTATACATATTTTACTCTTGATTACGCTTCTAATGCTTATAGTTTGGAATACAGTAGAGCCCCGCTAATTCGGGCTTATTGTGTCCGGGTATAGCCCGGATTAGTGAAAACCCCGGATTAGACGGATTTTTTTTTTATCGCGTATTTTGATACAATAATGGTTAGTGTATCATTTGTGACCCTTCCGCTGTCATAAATACTTCTCTTTATGGCTTTAAAAGCGATAAGAACAGACCAGCTCGACCTTGTGGCTGGCTGCATACATCGAGAGAAAGAGAGTGAGCGCGATTACGACTGAGAGATATTCTCTTTATGGCCCCGTGCTCACGGCCTTGTGGCTGGCTGCATGCATCGAGAGAGAGTGAGAGCGCGCATGCGGCAGAGAGAGACAGGGAGAGGAAGAGCTCAAGAGATTGTGAACGTAGCATGTGTCGAGAGAAATAGCGAGAGCGCGCGTGAGGCAGAGAGAGGAGTGTAAGCGGAGTGAATTGGAGATTGAGTCATCACTGTAAAATAAACAAAACAAAGATTTGTCCCAATGAGATATGAAGTTTTATTACGTAAAAAATAGTCGTGGCTCTTGAGTATGGGTCATCAAAGATAGCAGTACCATTCTTACTTACTGACGTGACGTTTTTACAAACACTTTTATATTTACGTCGTTTTGCCTTATCCATTGTTTAAACAATAGCACTGCATTGCACTGCGTGTAATAAAAACAAACACGAGTTACGAAACACACTACCACAGATAGGGGATGTGACTGTACTGAAGAATGCTGGGGCAATGCACTAGCAAGGCCGTCTGTAGATGCTCGGTCATTGTAAGGGCGCGATGGTGTCGGGGGGGGGGGATAGGGAGGGGAGTCAGCTGGCCGGCTAGCCTCGTCTCGCTCGAGCGGTACAGACAGCACTCAGTCAGCTGTGGGCCTGCGTCGTTCTACTTGCTCCATAATGCACAGCTAGCGTCAAGACTCAAGTACCTTCATTTAATTATTTTTAAATAATTTTTTTTCGGCCCGGACCGAATTATCCAGAAACCCGAATTACCGGGGGCCGAATTAACGGTGCCCTACTGTACTACTCTGATGTTTTAAATCCTTTTAGTCCAATTTAATGAATAAAAAAGTCAAATTAACCAGTAAAAATAATTTTAACGGAATGTACTGTTATTTAGCGAGAATTTAAGGTTTGGTTGACGATATTAGTTAACTAGGTGTTGGTATGAACTAATGTCAATGAACTTACAAAAGATGACTATCAATGTATTGATAGCTAGGTACGTATTTAGGTTGTGAATCAAACTCCATCTAAGCCGTACAACCGAGCAATTTAAATATTTAAATTAAATTTAAATTTTAGATTGGAAATTACATTTGAAATTCCCCGCATTCTTTGAATTATCGTTTACAAGTTTTCACGCCTTGAAATGAAACAAACAGCAAAAAGAAGTGATATCCTCCCCAAATACAAAAAATTGTAAAAAAAACAGCAGCCAAGCTCTCCTTCAAAAGTCTTCGGCTGTGAATGCTGTGAGATATAGAAGTTTAGCCAAGCCTTTCGTTCTTTCTTCCTAGTTTCGCATTGAAAAGAAGTAAGATCATTTCGCCTGTTGACGAGCGCCAAGCCAACCATTTTCGTGGTAAAAAAATTCAAAATTTTAAACTCAAAATCATAAAAAAATTACTTGGCCATTGTCTTTTTGGAGTTCTCATAATGAACAAAATTCAACGGCCAAGTAATTTTTTTATGATTTAGTTTAAAATTTTTACTTTTTTTACCACGAAAATGGTTGGCTTGGCGCTCGTCAACAGGCGAAATGATCTTACTTCTTTTCAATGCGAAACTAGGGAGAAAGAACGAAAGGCTTGGCTAAACTTCTATATCTCACAGCATTCACAGCCGAAGACTTTTGAAGGAGAGCTTGGCTGCCATTTTTACAATTTTTTGTATTTGTGGGGTCTTATCCACAAGATTACATGCTGCTACTGCCACGTCATTATAATTCAGTCGCAAGATAAAAATATGCTAGACACCCGGGAAAACTATTCACAGATGTTATTTTCGGTAACAAAATGTTTGGAATTGATTTACGATAATAATAATAATAATAATAATAATAATAATAATAATATGAACAATACGACTTCTAGATTAAATTTCAAAACTATATTATTACGCACACGAAGCACGGAGATGGGCATCATATTTGTCAAAGAAGTTGCATTAATTACGAAATTCGAGCTCTGCTGGTGGTCTAGTAGCAGGGTTTGACGGCAGGGGATCTTTCCATGGCTCTCTGGCACTAATGCTCGGGAGGAATGTGCCTGTATCAATTGACGGCAGTCGGACTAAAGTGTTGAGCTGTCTTTGATCGTGCTGATAATTTGTACTACATTCTCGTCGACCAGCTTGTAAAATTACGGCAGATACTTAGCATTTTAGGCTTCCAAGATTTTTTTCCCGAATTATATGGCGTACATCGTTTTAACTTAAAAAATCGTGCGTGACCTTGTCAAAATCAGCTGAACGTGCGTCAATGTAGGCCTACGATGAAACAACGATTTGTTATTGTTTTTAAGCGGCAACGGCGAATCGATGGCTGCTCGACGCACGGAAAGAACTTTCAAATGAACTTTCTAAAACTGAAAAGTTCGTTCTCGGAAAGAACTTTAAAAGTTCAAGTTCATTCATTTAAAAAAAGACTAAGTTCACTGAAAAGTTCACAAAAAAAGAACGCGTTCTTTTTAAAAGTTCCTTCCCCAACACTGGCTTAAGTTCTCATTTTTGGTGGAAGTGCCAGGTTTATAGATTCCCTCCATTACCCTCAGGGTCACCAAAATTCTGTACCACCATTGTTAAAGGGCAATATCAACAAAAACGCCAATCGGAGGTCTCATTCGGTTTTAATCGTAAGACTAGATACATGCTAAATGGTAAAGCAGAAAAGTGATGCATATAGCCAGGGGAGTATATCTAGGCCTAACATATGTAGCTTAACTGAGTGATATTTAAACCGAAAGCTAGCAGGTAAAACATGACTTTGAACCTTATAAAACTTACCTTTGATTTACGCCTTGTAGGAAGTCCATGTTAAAAGCATTGGCTAAATAAAAGGCAGGACGTAGCTCGACAGACCTGGTGGATTTTGCTTTGGGTATATTTTGAGTATGTAACACTGAAACTTTGGTTATCTGAAAAAAAAATGAAGGTTTTAAAGAGAGGCGCAAGAGAGAACTAATATGTGGGGGGATGTGAAAAATTGGACAAAAATGTAAAAAAATAAAATAAAATGTATAGGCCCTACATCAAAATTGGCATTTTCTTTACTGTATAGGCCTACATTACTTAGTTTACTGAAGGCCTATACTTGTTTTTTAATCTTAAATGCTATACATAGTAGGCTTCTTGGTGGTGGTGGGGGGGGGGGGGGGGGGGTCGGAGGGGATGTCAACACCCAATAAGTGTAATCACTTTTTCAAGTCAACACAATTTGAAAACAAAATGTATTTGACTTGAAAAAGTGCATGAAATTACTAGCTGCACCTTAGCACAAAATGTCTTAAATAAATAACTAAGCTACACGGATAACCGAAAGCTATATTATGAACATAGTACTGTATATATAAGATATAATGAATACTTTCGGGTTTCGGTGTTATTAATTACCAGCGTTTCGGACATCTCCCTGTCCATTATCAAATTAACAAAAACAAAGAGTAAACAAGCAAGACATAACAAAGAATAAAAGACAAAACAAGTCTCTGCAACTGGTCAGCCAGGAGGGTGCAAGTTGAATAGGACAATGGAAACGTTAAATCTAGTACACTTTGCCACTCAAACGAGCAGCACTGTAGCTATTTTACACGTCGCCATCTTTAAAGAAGGAGACGCCATTGCTGTCATTGTGCACGCTTGTTTTTACGTGAAGTCCATAAAGGGAAATGTCAGTTTTCGTTTAAAATACAATATTTAACATGTAGCGTGGAATTCTTTCGTAGCCTTAAGCCTATACATTTTCAAGAGGCCGCATTTAAAAGATTTACCCAAAGTAAATCATAATAATATTTAAGTAAAGTCATTTTGTGGTTACGTTAGAGGTTACAGGAGGATTATCTAGGCTTTGTGTTTATCTATGTACTAAACTGAGCTCTCGACACTTTCGATTTCCTTTAGCAGAGGACAGGTAAACATGAAATAGCCTACTTACTAGGTACATAGCCTAGGCTCTAGGCCTAGGGTTTTGTGTAGGCCTGGCGTCGCGACGTCAACATCGAAGGCTGTCGCATGCTGTCGCAGGCCTAGTCCTACACAAAACCCTAGGCCTACCTAGGCCTATAGTAAGTTGGTTATATAAATCATGCTTACCTGTCCCAGCCTGTCCTGTCCTGTACCTGTCCTACTACTATTATAGGCCTTAATCACATTTTTAAATAATAATATTGTTTTATAGCAACCATTTTTAGACCAATTTAGGGCTAGGGCCTGGCCCTAGGCCTAAATTGGTCCCCTACAATGAACTAATAAATAACTTGAAGTATTATTATTGTTATGAAGATTATATTTAAAATCCTTAAAGTTTGTGTGTGACATATGAATACATCATTGCCTATATTTGTAAAGAAGAATTAAAAATTAAAATTAAAAAATAAAAATCTGAACAAGGGAACCAGCGATGCCTGCATATGTACGTAGTTAACAGTGTACGCGAGAGATAGTGCTAATGCTGCCCAGTTACTTCACTTTGCCGTTCAAAGGTAGCGCTCTTGGCATGAAATTTAGTGAGTGAGTCGATAACATTGAGTTTATTCTCTTCCTGCTTTATTTCTCTATGTGGTCAGCATTAGTTACAGATCTTTGAGATGACCTCAGAAGACGTTTGGTAGATGGAGCTTCAAGTTGCTTCTTTCATCTTCTATCCACTCTAGCCAGAGAAAGAATTGCATTTTCATTTATAACTGGGGGTAATATCTTACATGGCTATCACATAGCACCAGTTTCCAGGTGGCTGCCAGTCTCTTAGTATCATCTTGTTCATATGTTAAAGTTATGCTATTGTTTCTCCATTTCGAAGGCCTCTCTAACAACACGAGGGGGGGGGGGTACTTTGTGGTCCACTCTGGCAAGAGTCTTTGCCTTCTCAAAATCTGCCCAGTGCCCATTATTAAGAGAATGCTGGAAAAGGGCCGATGTAGTTTCCCTCCTTTTTATTGCAGTTCTATGCTCTCGTCCAGACGTGCTGAAATCATAACATCTTGAACATTTCTTAGCATTGACGAGCTCTAAAGGTCAGATTTAAAATTGATTCATACGTTATTATTATTATTTTATTGGATGGACCGAGTTTGTATTTCATACAAACTCGGTCAAAACCGGAGCTAACATGTTGTACGGACTTACGTCAAGTACTTCCATGTGTACCTATATTACATACATTATTACTTTGTCTTAACTCTAACTAAAATAAGTCATTTATACTATTGTTTGTAGATGATGTTTTCAATCTGCTGTGTACGGTCGTGGCCGATTTCTCGTCGCCATCCTAGCATATGCTCTTCGGATTATGGGAAACCACGAAAACTTTGTCAGGATGGAAGTTGACTCGCTAGTATGATTCTTAGTTTAGAAATTTACGAACTATTCTACAGGTGTTGAGTATTACTGCCTTTTGAGTCTCTATGTATACATTGGGTTGAAGATCTAGTTGTTTAATGTTTTCATGTAGCTTCTTCGGTATGATGCCATTGGCCGATATAACGAATGGGATCGTATTTACCTTTTCTGTTTCCACATCTTCTTGATCTCAATTGCAAGTTCACTATACTTGTCAATTTTTTTCTTCCATGTGGTTTCGACGTTATGGCACATTGTATTGTATTGTATTTTTTTTTGTAAAGCTGACCCCTTGCACAGCGTGTTCGGGGTATTTTATATGTCAGTAACTTAAAATTAAATTAAAAATTTACATTTACATTCATATCACACACATAATAATTGATTCAGTCCACAAATACACATTTTCATATCACTATGCACTAGGGTTGCCAACTCTGGCCACGGGAAAAACCGGCCTTCCATGTAAATTCGTTGGAAAGGGACCAAGCACAGGGGGTTTGGGGGGCGGAGCCCCCCAACAACAGAAAATCCGCATAACACATGGCAGCTCAATGCACCAATACGCTCATCCAACAACGCGGCGGGACTTAAGCGTTTTCCTAGTTTTAATTTTAGGGGATGATTTAGGGGGTGTTGGGGGTGGAATATTGCTTGCCTCTCGGCGGAAGTATGTGAGTCTGAGGTAAATCTAAGTGTGGTCCAAGTTTCATAGTTCTAAGATGCACCGTTTTCTCTGTAGGCTCTTATTCCTCTCTGTCAGAATCCCACCCCCAACCAACCAACCAACCAACCAGCCAGCCGGAAGATTTTCTTCGATTTTTACGCACTTTTTTAACACAGAACGGGTTATCGGATCGGGCTGATTTTTTTTTTTGGTACATCATGGACCACATATCAGGTCATATACCAAGTTTCAAGATTGTAAATCTTTCGGGACGGCGTGTGCAGATAGCTGAAAACCCCCCAACTCGGGTAGGAGTAAACAGGGTCGAGTTAGTCATTGCCTTCTAGCAGTCGCTGCGCTTGGCTGCGGGCGAACGACCGTCGCCCTAGATAGTTAGTTATATAATAATATAATATAGCCTAGTTAACATATAAAATATATGTTAACTATTTTAGAAATAATTGTTTTTTACGGTTTAACCCTTTGCACTCGTATGTCGACTACATGGGTGTTTCTGCACTTTTTTACTATACCTTGGACAAAAAAAAATTTCACACTTTTGCATTTTTTTAAACATTTTTTGTAACTTTTGATATATTTGCCAATATTTCAAGTCTTAAATGGACTAGAATATAGTTAACTGTTCCACCGCCTTCTAAATAATAAACAAAAAAATTCGAGTGGAAAGGGTTAAGCCACTCCCTAAGTTTTAATACCACACAACGTTTCGGAACTGAAATTGGATTTCCTTTAGCAAGAGATTGAATTACAAACTGAAAATAGAAACAAGAACAAAAACAAATGCACCAACAAAAAGAAAATAACAAAAGCAGGACAACAAAAATAAATAGAAATAATTTAGAAAGATGATCCATTGAAGTGCTTCATCATATATAATATATATATATATTTATTTATATTATGAGGGTTGCCCTCGATAATCAAAATATTGTTCAACGTGTAGTTGTGTTATGGTACTTCTCACAAGTTCTGGACCTAATTTTAAAGTTTTAGATAGCACACTTCCTTTCCTAGGTAGTTGAAATCTCCTTTTGCTTTATTTACCTAACAATACCATCCATCTTAGCGAGCCTATATTAACCTAACACAAGAGAGTGGCCATACGGGCATACGGTGGCCATGTTTTTGCCAATGTCACTTTTTTAGTTTCGTCAACTGCCGTAAAAGTAAACAAATTTGGCTTTAAACAGACTTGAAAACCAAATGTGGCCTACAACACACCAACATTGTTACGTCTGTTTCAAGCCAAATTTGTTTACTTTCACGGCAGTGACGAAACTAAAATATTGTCATTGGCAAAAACATGCCGCCGTATGCCGGTATGGCCACTCTCCTGTGCTAGGTTAATATAGGCTCGCTAAAACATCTAGGACTAGCACTACCACCGCTATTAAAACAACGTTTCGGCAATGCAAGACGTGAAACACGGGGATAAGTAAAGTGCATAACGAGGCCCATCGCATTTTGTTTTGAAGATTGTGTTTTTCCTTCTTTCTTCATTTTTCACCCATTTGATTATCAAGAAATAATTAACATTGTGGAAATGGCTACGACAACCATGTAGAGATTCGCCGAAAGTCCGCTAAGGGTCACTTTTTTCATAGTTTGTTAAACAATTGAGAAGCTAACATGTCGTTAATCAAGATTTTGCCAACATAATAATGCATTTGTTTGCATCAAACACACAAAGCCTTTCTTGCCATTTTCCGTCCTCTTCTCTCGACTAGGCCTAGCCCTAGACAATTGGCATCTGCAATCACTAACAGCCATAGTATAATATGTTCCGATTAATACTGTCACTATCTTACCTCTTGCAGAATTAGGTACTTCTTATTCTCAAAATGATAGGAATGTCAACATATCACATTAAAGGTCTTTGACATTCAGTCTTGATAAATGAATTTAAAGATCCTTAAGCTAATAAATTGTTAAACAAAATATTGGAAAATTGCACCCACAAGATTTTGGATGAGTTTAGTAACACTTACCTGAATAAAACATTCGAATATACGCTGGTAGCAGGTGGGTCTTTTCAGCCGTTGATGCATCTCCAAGGGGGATTTTGTGTACATGGGCGGTTCGGCAGAGGTACTTCATAATGGCTTCTGGAGCGGTGAATAATTCACGAACGTATGTGAATAAACCAAATTCCCTATCATAAAGATAACAGACATTGTTAATTTTGTAAAGAGAGGCAAATAAGCAAAAAATTAAATGTAAAAGCAACAGAAATTTTAAATCCATCTCAACCGGATGGGATGTCAGAAAGCGTGTATTTCACCAAACGTTTACACACTGGTCACAAAAACGTGTACACGTTTACATTACTAATCAATAGCTGCTCTAAACGAGGTTTTCCGATCGCGAGCTATGACACAGTACAGACTGAGGATGCCCATCGACATCGATTAATCGATTAATTATAAATGTCAAAGTAAATTTTCGACATAATTTTTTTATTTAAAACATCAAATCTTTTTTTATACATAGATTATATATTATATTGTATTTTTGATAAATTCCAAAATTGCCAATTTCAAGTTTAAAAATTTAAAATAGTAATGTAATAATAATCATCATAAGTCAGTTCCAACTATGTCGGGTTGAGTAGTGGTTTTCCACCATTATCTAGGGCATGAATCTGTAGATACTAAGCTTGCCAGACTCAGTGTTTCTTTCTCATCATCTAACTCCTTCCTCTCCACCAATTTACTCCATTCTCTTTTGTCCTCCCACAGCTTTACTCTTGCCACATGCTCCCACACTTCATCTCGTTTTCCAACGTCTTCTTGAATTTATCTTTCCCATTTCTCTCTTGGCCTTCCTTCTCTTCTTTTCCCCTCCTCTGCCGCTTCAAATTCTCTTCTTGGAATCCTCTCCCTGCCCATCCTTTTCACATGTCCAAACCATCTTAGACATTCTCTTCCTAGTTTAAACGTCAATCTCTCCAGTCCCAGATCTTTTCTGATTACATTACTTCTTATCTTGTCCATCTTGGTAACTCCCTTGACACTTCTTAAAGGTGGGCTGTCACGAATATGAAATGTGCTCATACACGCAAAAAGTCGAACGCCGCAAACGCGAAGTCTCTACGATTTCACATCAGTGAACTAGGACGATTTAGCTCTCGGCAGCCGATTTCGTGACGTCACCGCTACTACTCGTGTGCCAGCGCCAGGCTTGCATACATGCACCCACGCAGTGTGAGTTACGCGCTTGTCTCGCTCCGCGGGCTTGTCGTTTACCTTCATTGTCATTTATTTTGTCCACCCTCCATAAGATGTTCTTCTAGTGTTGTTATGACAACATATACACATCAATATTGTGCACACAATATTACACACAATAAATTAAACACAAACACAAATTATACACAATATTATGGCTGTGAATGTGTCTAGGAGGGTATTTAATCGCGTTATTGTCTTTGTAGTGAGTGTTTCTTGGTTAAAATTGTTATAATTTGAATTTGTTGTTGTGTTGAATTTGTTGTTAATAATGTTCAGTCTTCAAGTGTTAAAACAGTCCTGGACAAGTAATTGACGGAAGACGAATCAGTTTTCTCAAGTTTCCGAGCAGGGTTCGATCTCCAGTCTGTCACAAAGCGTGGGTGAATAAAATTAGTTGGTTTGATTTTGCGCCAAGTGTGACTTCGGTGGTATGTTCCAATCACTTTTCTCCTGCCGATTTGATGTATAACATGAAGAGTAAGAGCATGGCCAAAGCTATTAAAGCTGTCGAGAAGAAAGCACCTGGTTTGGAAGACTGGAAACCAAATAATTTAATCAACCATTTGTGGTGGTCATCGATGTCCTGCAATGGCGACGACGTTGTTTTGGTCTGAAAGTTCAAATCTGTTCTCTCACACGATACATAGGAAGGCAATGCTCACTTCCACTGTGTGGCCATGACGATTTCGACGAGGATAGGGAGATGGACGTCGACTGGATAGATGAGAACTCTCACGATTTTAGAGTTTTATCGAACATCATTCTGGACAATACATTCCTTCAGGACTTGCGGCATACAAAGCACTATTGTCACACGAGCAACCTAAAATTGTTTCATAATGAGCGGCTAAAATACTTGCCAAAGAAATCAGACTTATTCTACGATGGTATGGTACTCCGCGGCATGTTGGCGATCATCGATCATTATAAAAACGTTGGGCGGGATGTCCATCGCACTGAAACGCTATATTCCAAGTTGGCAAAGAAGTAGAAACGTGTAATCCGTGAGGACAAGTGTTATTGGCGTTCGTCAGAGGTGACATAGATGTGTCCATTGATGACCTTCCTTATCTTGTGGATGTGTCTCAGAACATCTCTCCAATTCCCCGACCATCATTGGAAGAAATGCAACTGTCCCGATTCTCAAGATTCCAAGAGTACTAAAGATAGCATCGTGCGCGGTGTCCTTTGAACATTATATGTATATAATAATTATATTTTTGGATTGCGCGGTGTTCTTTGAATAGTACAATACATCATTGCATATAATATTGTTTTTGATTGCGCGGTGTCCTTTGAACAGTGAGGAACTGAGGTGAGCGACATTTTTACTTTCCCAAATTTTGTTGTTTGTTGGACACCTCAAGAATATTTTAAATCTAGGTGGTAATTTCATTTTTAAATCAATGAGAATTGCAACATTATGCCTCAGGATTGATCAATGCAAGTTACAATAGATTATGAAATCCCAAGCAGTTTCTTATGACAATGTTCACGAGTCGACAGCGGCTAGTTATATGCGCTTATACCTGCCCGGCAAGGGATCTGCGCGCGCTTTCAAGAGTCGACTCGTAGCGGTGACGTTTCACCCCCACCACTTCTAAACGAACACTCCCGCCATCTTCCGAACCGAAACTCCGACTGAATTCTAGTTTTCGACGCTCTCTTCATTCTTACGACAACTCAAAGTTAATTAAATAATATGAGCATGGTCGAAAATCATCTTCAACCGTGACAGCCCACCTTTAAGAACTTTATTTCTGCTGCTTCCAGCTGACTCTCTTCTTTTGTTCCCACTGCCCATGTTACTGTCCCATACCTTAGTATAGCTACAAAATATGCCTTGTACAGCAAAATTTTACATTTTAGTGGGAACAACTCGTTCCAAAGTAGCTTTCTCACCAATTGGTAAAACCCTTCTGCTTTTTGCACTCTAGATGACACTTCCCTACCCACTTTTGCATCGTTTGTCAATATACTACTTCCCAAATATTTACATTCTTCTTTTTCATCCAAGACTTCCCCACGGAGAGCAACATTTTCCCGATCTCTAGGCCTGCCCTTCGTCTTCTTTTGCATATCGTCGGTGAAGTGGCTAGTGAAGTGGCTAAGAGACGTTTGAGGCATTGTAAAGGAGACTCAAAAAAGGTAACAATTCAGCCTATACTGCCAACAGAAGAACTTCTTCTATTCTATTCTTCTTCTAAACATGCATTGTTGACTAAACATGCATTGTTGATGAGATTGTGATTAAGTTTACTAGGCCTATTTTATCTCCAAAGTAACAATGCACAACAATTAAATACATACACGCAAGGTTTACGCCTGCTGTTTTCCGCGTACTTCCGCGGTTTTACGGTCATAAGGTACATGTTAAACAGTCAGCTGATGGGCGGCCTAGGCTTGCTAAGCTTCCTCCACGGAAACTTTGCTGCTTGCTGAATTAATATGCATACCTACACATCCACTATTCCGTGACTAGCCTGGTCATGCTATCTTGGGGATTCTTGTGAACTTCTAGGCCTTGTTTGCAACGCTGGCTCTGTGCGAAAATTGCATGAAAACGATCCCAAACATCGGAATTCCCAGCTGTTATTTCTCATTTTATGAAAGTCAATCCATTGAATAAACGTCAACTGTACAGCATTTTCTATCTGGTCTAGGGCAAATAACTAATCCATTATTATTTGTTAATAACAACTAGGGGCACAAACAAGCCTGTACCTATCAATCAAATTACTAAATCAATACAGAAGTGGCCTAGGCCCTTGGTCTAAGAAACAGTAGGTCTAGGACTAGACTAGGCTTAATATCCAAGCCCTAACCAATATTTATTTACTGAAAACGCTAAAGTCCCGCCGCGTTGATGGATGAGCGTTTTTTGTGAGTTTTTTGTTTGCGTTTTGTGCGTTTGTTCGCACTTTTCCTTTGCAAGTGCTTTTTGAATGCATTGTAGGTGATTGTTGTCAAGTTTCTATTGTTACTTGTTAATTGGTATTATAAACTTAAAAAAACTCATATTAAAATCTTTATTTCTGTGGATTCTGACTAACTTTTTCAACTTTTTCTTTCAAAAGGTACTACATCACCATAACCTTAATGTCCATGTGAAATCGGAACGTTGTAGCCCCACCCGTTTGGTCAGAATCGGCCCAAATGTGACGAAAATATTGCACTAAAAATTGAAAAACTAATATTAAAACCTTTATTTCTATGATTTCTAGTTAACTTTTTCAACTTTTTCTTTCAAAAGGTACTACATCACCATAATCTTAATGTCCATGTGAAATTTGACCGTTGTAGCCCCACTCTTTAGTCAGAATCGGCCCAAATGTGACAAAAATATCGCACTAAAAATCGAAAAAAATCGTAAAAGTACGATATTCATGAGAAATATTTCTTCGATTGTACCCAAAAACAATACACCTCTAAGTTCAGAGAAAACGAAGGTCCCCTTCAATTTTCATCAAGATCGCATAAGCCGTTTGCCCGGAATCGAGCAAACAGACAGACAGAAAAAAAAAAAAAACCCGAGCTTATTTTTTTGGGGGGGTCAGTGAAATTGAAGTCTTCGCTTCCGCTCGCTACGCTCATCCAATAAATAGGCCTAACCAGTGATTGTCTTTGTTGAATAGCTACTATACCAGAATAAAATACAGAATATAGGCCTATTATTTATTAATGGTTAATTTGGTACAAATGAGAAATGCAATAGGAAATGTTGGTAAGAAAAAAGAAGAATTGGGCCCGTTTGTGTTTTGTTTTTGTACGAAGCACTACTCAGTAACCGAGTGAAGCCTAGGCCAGAGTTGCCGTTTTTACGGATTTTATCCGTTTTAACGGATTTTGAGGGTGCAAAACGGATACACGGATTTTTAGTCCAATTTACGGATTTAATTTTTTTTTTTAACGTTTTACGCCGTTTTTAACTAGGGCTGGTCAAAAAATCTATATTTCAATGCGATATTGATAAGTGGGAATCTTTTCGATGTATAAATATCAAAATTTACACCAAAAATGTAAAATTTCGGAATTTTGGTGGAGGTGCCGGGTAGGTAGTCTAAATTAAATTAACCTGGCTGGTGCATATGGTGGAGGTGCCGGGTCATAACACGCGGTTGTGAGATCGTAAAAATAGGCATTTATGGTGATACCTTATCATTCTATCAACCCTATTTGGCCTCGAATCATTTTTTTTTCCCGATTGATTCGTGGCCTACAGGTTGGCTTGGTCGCTTTGATTTACTGTGTCCCACTGAAAATCAGTTATATAACTGAGTGGGTACTCTTTATACATTTTTTAAAAATTTATTTATTAAAAATAGGCCTACCTACTCTATAAAAAAATTATATATTAAATTTTTTTACAACAATTACATTATGATATATCGATATCGTATTGAAATTGGTACATTTAGGCATTTTAAGGATTTTTAAGGATTTGGGTGTTTCATTTAAGGATTTCTAAGGATTTTTGATCTGCTCAAACAGGATTTTTATTTTTTCTTGGTGGCAACCCTGGCCTAGGAATTTAACCATTTCACAATATTCACATTCACAAACCACATTAACACCGACTGTAATTGGTACTATCCCCTCCCCGACCCCCAAATACAAAAGTCTTTGGCTGTGAATGTTGTGAGATATAGAATTTGAGCTAATCTTTTCATTCTTCCTCCCTAGTTTTGCATTGAAAAGAAATAAGATCATTTCGCCTGTTGACGAGCGCCAAGACAACCATTTTCTTGGTAAAAAAAGTAAAAATTTTAAACTCAAAATCATAAAAAAATTACTTGACCATTGACCATACTTGCAAATTGCAATTTGGTTCATTACGAGAACTTTAAAAAGTCAATGGTCAAGTTATTTTTTTTATGATTTTGAGTGAAATGATGAAATGAAATGGTTGGCTTGGCGCTCGTCAACAGGCGAAATGATCTCACTTCTTTTCAATGCGAAACTAGGGAGAAAGAATGAAAAGCTTGGCTCAACTTCTATACCTCACAACATTCACAGCCAAAGACTTTTGAAGGAGAGCTTGGCTGCCGCTTTTTATAAATTTTTGTATTTGGGGGGGGATATCACATCTTTTTGCTGTTTGTTTCATATCAAGACGTGAAATACTTAAAAACGAAAATTCAAAGAAAGAGGGAAATTTCAAATGTAATTTTCCATCTAAATTGCTCAGATGTAGGCCTACGGCAGAGACGAAGTTTGATTCACTTTCTAAATAGGTATCTAGATATCAATACATTTGGGTGAAGCAAATAAAGAAACGATTTCTTACCAAAATTAAATTACATAGTTTATTATAGGCCTACTTGTCTTTTGTGATAATTAAATTGGTTGCTGCATAGCTCAGTTGGTAAGAGCATAGTCCGGACAGCTAAAGTCATGCCAAATTTCATGCTGATAACTCATTAGGTGCCTTCATGGTGAATGCTGGAAATCAAGGTAAAAATAATATAAACTATTAGGGATGGGGGTTGAAAAAATGTGGTTTAGGAAATGAGAATAGGCCGATTGGGTTAAAACACATTAAAACATAGGCCCAATTTTAATAACTAATT
Organism: Sweltsa coloradensis; assembly: GCA_024449915.1. Lineage (NCBI taxonomy): Eukaryota > Metazoa > Arthropoda > Insecta > Plecoptera > Chloroperlidae > Sweltsa > Sweltsa coloradensis. The sequence goes on along the minus strand of JAMZAV010002445.1, from coordinate 78,444 downwards.
TGAAAAAAAATTCAATTTTGAGTTAGAGCTATGAATTATTCCAATTTTAGGGGAGGTTAGTTGGAGGCTGAATATCGCTTGCTTCTAGGCGGATTATTGATTCTGATATCTACCCCCATGCCAAATTTTGCGCATGGAGCCCATGTGTTAGATATTTATTAATGGTTTTGAATTTAAATGGTTTAAATGGGTTTGGTTTGGTTTTGAAAACAAAAGTGATTGCGTCTGAGGTACATCTAAGTGTGGTCCAAGTTTCATAGTTCTAAGATGTACCGTTTTCTCTGTAGGCTTTTATTCCTCTCCCCAAGAATTAGCTAACTAACCAACCAACCAACCAGCCAGCCGGGAGGTTTTCTACCATGTTGAGGCACTTTTTTAACACAGAACGGGTTATCGGATCGGGCTGATTTTTTTTTGGTAGGTCATGGACCACATATCAGGTCATATACCGAGTTTCAAGATTGTAAATATTTCGGGGCGGCGTGTGCAGATAGCTGAAAACCTCCCAACTCGGGTAGGAGTAAACAGGGTCGAGTTAGTCATCGTCTACTAGCAGTCGCGTGCGCTTGGCTGCGGGCGAACGACTGTCGCCCTAGATAACGGTCTACTGGTACAAGATTTGAGATCGCTTCAAGTTGTTACCTGTAGCCTAGCACTTTGACAGCTAGGTCATGACTGGATAGCATGGCTGAGATTTCCATTTTGCGGTATTTCCACAGCCTTCTCTTTTTCATACTCGGTTACCTTTCCAGTTCAAGTATTCTATCCTAGCCATTTAGGTCTGTTAATTTTTTGATCACTAACAACAGGTATTAACTCACAAGTGTTAGTAACTAAAACTAAACAATTAAGAATACAATTTAAAACCATACAAATACGATAAACGAAACATTAAATACATGAAAAGTACTATAAAATTTTACAACAATAGGGTAGGCCTATACAAGAAAAACTTGAATAACAAAATTATAAAATATATAAAAATGGCTGAAAGCCCAAGATGAATGAAGAAAAAAACTGAGGTTACAAAATACAAAACTGGTGATAAGGTGACAAGAGTGATAAATGAGTCATGTTGGTAAACTGGCATAAACAGCTGCTTTAAATGAATGAAGTTTCATGTGGTTGATGTCAATTTCTGTATTAATGGCTAATAATTTGTTGTGTATGTTATGTAAGTTATATATGTTGTATATTGTTATGTATACCGGTACCTAAGCAAACAAGTTCCGATATTGTATGCTTATGTAAAAATAATGGTCTTTGCTTACCCCAGTGATTCTATTGTGTCCTTGGGATTATACTTGCTGCTAGCCTCATGACCTGGGCCTGAGTGAACAAGATTTATATTCAACTTCATCTCAGTTCTGAGTCGTTTAATAACCAAGTCCATGTCATCTTTATCTTCACAAACAAATGCCAGTAAATCCCTTTGAGGTATAGAAGACTCAACAACTTTTGCAAACTTGATATCATTAATTGTAATCTGCAAGGAATGTTAAAGTTGAAAGGTATATTAATATAATGGATGGTAAAATATACACATCCTATGTATATGTAATTCAAAGTAGGCCTACACAGGGGACGAAAATAACGCTTGCCTGAGGCTAGTGAAACTTTGCTTGGGCTAGTAAAAACTAAAAATCTCATTTCACTAGCCCGACATTGACGTTCAAAAAATCTTAATCTTAAATAGTAAGATTTTTGGCATTTTTCAATTTTGGCACCGATTACCTTGCGAGTTTCCAGTAGTTGTGCGCTACCTAGTATGGAAAATCGTTCTAAATACATAAACAAAATAAAAATATCTTAATTTAGGTTAATATTATTAACATTAATAATAATACTAATAATATCAGAGCCCTATTTCAACATGCGTCGAGTCGGGGGGTGACGAGTCACCATTTTCTCGGGCTGCGCTACCTAGTATGGAAAATCGTTCTAAATACATAAACAAAATAAAAATATCTTAATTTAGGTTAATATTATTAACATTAATAATAATACTAATAATATCAGAGCCCTATTTCAACATGCGTCGAGTCGGGGGGTGACGAGTCACCATTTTCTCGGGCTATCAGTGCTTGTTAGCCAGGCTCAGAACCTCATCTTCTTCGCTGTCTGTTAAGACTGGCATTTCCACTATTCTCTCCATTTCTTTCTGTCTTCCCTCTTTCTTCCATACTCAATTTTATTTGTTCTCTCCACCTATCTTATCTCTCGGGCGGCCAACTCTTCGTACTCCTCCCCATGCTCGTTGCAATTCTCTTCTCAGGATTCTCTGTTTAATTCGTCTCACGTCTCCATACCACCGCAGTCTTTCTCTTTCTATTTCATCTTGTAGCCTTTCCACTCCTAGTTTCTTTTTTGTAGTTATGCTTTGCACCTTATCCAATTTTGTTATGGCCACTGAACTTCTTAAAAATTTCATCTCCGCTGCTTGTAGCCTGCTCTCTCCCTTTCCTCCCATTGTCCAGGTCACTGCTGCGTATGTTAATATCGGAATATAATACATTTTGTACATGATTTCTTCTTTCCATCGCAGTTTACGAACACTGGTAGAATTTATCCTTTAAGTGTGATTCTTCTTGTTACTTCTGTATCGATTCATCTTTTGACAGCAGACTTCCAAGGTACCTATTTGAATGTTTCTACGATTGCCAGCTCATCTCCTCGCAATGTTACCTTCTTCCGATTCTTTGGGCTTTTCTTAGCTACAATTAGTATTTCACTCTTTTCAATGCTTATTCTCATGTTATACTCGTTTGTTTCATTATTCCACCTATTTACACTCTCCTGTAGTTCTTCAATAGACTCCCCATCTCACCACATCGTCTGCAAATATCATTGTTTTTGTGTTTCAATTTCCGTTGGTTCTACTTTTCTAAGGATGGCATCCATAACAATGGGGAACAGTGTAGGAGATATTACGGTACACTGCCCTGTCTTAAGTCCACTGTACCAAACCAAACCAAACCAAGTGGATCTACCTGTACCTAGTGGTGTTTGTACATAGCTCTTGCTTGTAGTACTATATGTGCTTTGTATTCTTATTATTAGGCTAGTATCTCCTTCTATAGCTTTTAGACATTCCCAAACTCTTTCACTTGGTACACAGTCGTAAGCTTTTTCTAAATCTAAGAAGACCAGTACATTTCTTCTCTCTGTTCCCACTTCTTTTCCATTATTTACCTCATTGCAAATTTTAGATCAATAGTTGAGCGCCCAGCTCTAAGCCCTATTGTTCCTCTCATATTTGGCTCTACTTGTTGGCGATATCTTCGATCTAGTATTTTCTTGTATAACTTACTACCATACACTGGCTCATCAGGGTTAAATGGTGAAAACTTTGTTTCCGGTCACTCTCTAGTGCCCGACACCCACGTGCTAAACCCAGCGCATAATGTGAGTTAAAACATTCACGAATGATCGTTTTACATCAACATAACCTATTTGGTTGCGGGCTAGTAAAAATGCTCTCGGCCTAGAGGACTATTGTAGATATTAGCCTGAAGGGCTACCCCTGGGCCTACATATTATTATTTAGTATTAGTCGAGCCCACTTATAGAGAACTCTCTTTTAACAAAGTTCTGGATTTAACAAAGTAATTTTAAAGCTTGTTAGTTGAAAATACATGTAAAGTGACTCTGTTTTAACAAAGTTCATTTGTAACAAAGTAAAAGTCAGTTTTTCTCAAGTTTGTTATAAGTGGGCTCGACTAACTGCAATTTATGCACATATTTTTTAATATTGTTATGTTTAATAAGGAAGTGCATAAGTTAAGAGGGGAATCTTCTAATCAAGGGGCAGGAATATTGTAGTACTTAAGGCCAACTAGGCCAAATCGCAAATGCTTTTCACAGTCGCGTTGAAAGATGAGGGTTTTTGGATTACTATTTCTATTCTTTTTATTACGGTTTCATGTTTTGTTTGTGTACATGGTACTTAAAGACAAGAGCAAGTGTGAACCATGTCTGCTTTGAACAATGAGAGGCAAGTAAAAGACACCAGAAACCGACACGCGCCTCGTCGTGCCAGCAGCGGAAAGGTGGCAGCCCGCCAGCTGAGAAGCTCGTAGCATACTTCATCACGCTAGGCCAGACACCAGTCATTGAATTTCGAAAGTAGTCAAGGTCATCACCCAGCGGGCACTCTTGGTCAATGAAAATGATTTGTGATAAATTACACATAATAAATAAGTTGTAACACGTTATAACTTAAGATGAAAAATTAACATGGCCTAAGCTGTTTGCTCGTAACTACGTGAACACGACGAGTCTTATTTGACGTATTTTATTTGTCAAATTTTTGCAGTTCCTTGGAATAAATTAGCAGACTAAATGGCAAACTTAGGGATATTTCTATGCTACACTTTTCTTAAGCTGTAATTTTGCTTGCAATCGAGTAAATTCGGTATAAGGAGCAAAGTCTAGCCCACATTTTTTAAGACATGAAAATGTACAAAAATAAATGATTGTCACATACCTCAAACATTATTGGTTCATAAACGACATATTTGAATTGATGTTTGTTGTCTCGTAGCCACTTGACAGCTCTATAAACATGATTGTGCTTTCGACTTAAGATCTCAAGACGCTGCTTCAAGACATTATTTGCCTTGTTCTTTTCGCTCTCAGCAGCTTGAATTGCAATATTTATAGTCTCCAAGGAATTGTTGATTGTCACCCTCTCAGCATTATATATCCTTATTTGTTCACTGTTCTTAGCTATCTGCGGATTCAGAACTGTTCTCATTTCTTCTTTTATATCTTCATCTGGAAAATAATTTTTTATTAAATGGTTAAACAAAAAATCGTTAACAAAACACTGAAGGCCTAGTAGAACACTATTAAGTCAAACAGTAGTTGGTAACCTTTTGGAGGTAAGGTGGTAAGGGACAATCTGCAAAGAAAGCAAGGGGCAGGGCTGCTGCAGAAGATCACTATTGAAAAAACCTTATTTGAATGCTGGGAATTCCGGTCCTTGTTTATCTCCGTTAGCCTTATGATTTCTCCTACTTTTTCTCTTGTTGCAGGAAGCAAAATGGACAATGCCCGTCCACCTGGCATGAACTAACGTATTTACACGCAGCTGCACTTTTTTCCAAATTTGATCCCCTCAAAACCGACTGCGGCTTATATCCGTAGGTGAAAAAAAACATCAGCTTTACGTCAATATATGTATATTTGAACAGCGCGCGCTTCGAAAGGTTGCTACTTGGGTTCCGCCATACTCTAGATCATACCGCAGCATTGTCCGCACATCATCTTATCTCTCGGGTCGATACAATGTAACTGGCTACTTGAGGCATTTTACACGACGATATATGCACCGCATTTGACGCAAAGCCACGCGATGCGCATGCACTCAGTACCTCCCCTCCGAATCACAGGCTTCCGACCAGTCTCTCTCTCTCTCTCTCTCGTCTCCCCTTCAGTCAGTAACTCGCTGGCAGTCAAGGAAGTAAGGTTGTCATGTAGGCGGGTTGAGTTTCCGCGTTCACTCGTAAGTCATAACTGTCACATTGCGTAACACACTGCATTTTAAACTTCAAATTACTATGCCAGCGTTACACGATAATAAAACAATGAACAGGCCACTTTTTTGGGTGACAAAAGATTGCCGCTTTCCTGGAAGACAACCCTGCAGACCACTCTTTCAACTGATCGTGCTTGGTTGCGAAAGGGGGAAGGGAAATACATCGCGGTCAACCATTAAAAATGATAAAACTGGGCATTGAATTGCCCCTGTTTGAATTGACTGACACATTATTCTTCACTATTTATGCATCTATTTTAACATTTAGGGCTGCGGCTTATAAGCGTCAACAAAGAGTTTTTCAAAAATGGCACCCTGAAAACTAGGGTGCGGCTTATATACGTAGGCGGCTTATATGCGTGCACCGGTATAGGGAAAAGCAGGCCTGTCTCTACCAGAAAACGTATGATGGCGTAGTAAAACTAGTAAGCTAGAAATGTGGGCATACCATACACGAAAAGATGAAGAAGAAGGAAGTGGTTACTGTATTCATCATTTCTACTATAATGCCAAAGGTGTTCAGTGCACAAACAGATATTTCTACCAGGAAATTGGGCCAATTCTTTTCAATATTAATTGTAATTGAATGAGTTACAGCATAACAACCTATGTTTTGGCCTCAGCCCCATTAAAGTTTTGTGAGGTTGACCCAAGATAATCATGCCAAGGCGCCGCAGCCAAACAGCGGTGTGCTAACACCTGCTCAACAAGACTTCCTACGTGGAATGATGACTCGGGCACCTTATACAGCAAGCAGAGTTGGGGTGTCTTCGAAGTGTCACCCAGCCGACATGAAACTTACAATGATCTTGGAAACTGTTGTAATCGGTAGGATTTAGGTACCTGACAACACATGCCAATTGTGATTGGGGTACAGTACAACTACAAACACATTCCTTCTTGGTGAAAAAAGTGTTGAAACATGCTAAAAATAACTTTCATGATATTAGTTCTGTTGTACTCCTCTTGCTCCAACAACAACTACTACTACTAGGTACTACTGCAACTAGTGCCTAATTCGTTGTGTAATTCGTTGTGAGACAGAAATAATCAACATAACTTCAAAAATGAAAAACCTTTACTCCTGTGGATTAGATCAAATTCCAATCACGATTATTAAAAAATGCATACATACATAAGCATGCATAAGTATAGCACCAGTTCTAACACACATATTCAATGACTGCCTTGATAAATCAATATGGCTCGTTGGTCTTGTTGTTAGCGTATCTGCTTCCAATGCAGAAGGTCCAGGGTTCGATTCCCGCTCAAGTCAGAAGTTTTTTAACTTCTGATTTGGACTTAAGTCCATCAGTTTGTGTCTTAGGAGTTTGTAAACGGTGACTTTGAAGCCGTCCTAGCAACGAAGCACATAATAAATTCAGAGTTGTTCTGAATCGGCCTTGTTGATTCTGGCGTGGATCCGCGGGTGTTCGCACTGTCCATACCACTGATTGCTATATTTCCTATTAAAAATATCGATCTTTGGTTGGTTATCGCTCACTCGTCGATTGCGTCGGGGCCTACAGGGTTGGCTTGGTCGCTTTGATTTAAAGTCCCCCACTGAAAATCAGTTATATAACTGAGTGGGTAGACTCTAAATACAATGTATTTATTATTTATTTATTAAAACTAAAAATTGCAAAAATAATACCACTTTTTTAAAAAGGAGATAAACAAGATATAAATAACTATAGGCCAATGTCACTGTTACCAGTATTTTCAAATATTCTAGAAAAAATCATTCATGTAAGACTAACTTCCTTTCTAGAAAATAAATCATTGTTGACAAATAAGCAAAATGGTTTCAGAAAAAATAGATCAACAATGACCACAATTGAAACACTCATAAAGCACATCACAGATGGGATTGAAAGCAATGACAATCTACTTGGTATATTTTGTGACTTATCAAAAGCCTTTGACTGTATTGACCATAATCATAAACTACTATTATCCAAATTGGGCTATTATGGGATTAGAGGTAAGACCTACCACCTGCTAAAATCATATCTTACAGACAGGGTTCAATACGTTCAAATGACTAACCAAGATGATACAAACTGTGAAAAAACGTATCTGTCTGACCCTGTAAATGTTAGTTGTGGTGTTCCACAAGGTTCTATATTAGGACCTCTATTATTTATTATATTTATAAATGATCTTGCTTACATTTTAAAAGATATAGGAATAGAACTGTTTGCTGACGATACCAGCATTTTGATTAGATGTTAAAACACATACAAACCTTATTAAGGTCAGTGAAGAAGTACTGGCCACAGTAACAAAATGGTTCGTAAATAACAAACTTATACTTAACTCCCAGAAAACAAATTTCATAGAGTTCCGGCCTAAACATGGACAAGATACTTTAAACAATGACTTAATTCAAATAAAAAACGTAGCAGACAATAGTGAAATTAATAAAGTGCATACTGCCAAGATTTTGGGAATATATTTTGATGAACACTTGAACTGGCACACTCACTGCAACACCTTGGCAAAAAAACTCAGCTCAGCCTGTTTTGCAATAAAATCACTCAAACAAATTACTAACTCTAAAGTGGCAAAATTAGCATACTATGCAAATTTTGAACCACATATGAGATTTGGCATTGAAGTATGGGGACATTCCACACAGGCAGATTCTATTTTTAAACTCCAAAAACAAGCTGTAAGAATCATGTTTGGCCTAAAACCAGAAAAGAACTCATGTCAAACCTCATTGCAAGCCACATTTTATTAAGCATAATATACTTACATTTTACAGCTTGTACATATACCAATCTATTATGAGTCTTAAAAAAAGACATAGTTAAGCAAACACTAAATAATACCGTCCACTCGCATGACACTAGACAGGCCATTAACATTCACACTAAATACCATAAGCGTAAAATCACTCAAAACAATTCCAATTACATTAATACAAAATTATATAACAAACTTCCAACAAACATAAAACATATTACAAACAAAAATATTTTCAAGAACAAACTGAAATTACTCCTGATCAAAAATGCATATTAGTCAGTTGAGGAATATTTAAACGATACTTAACTGTGTTGACCAGTAATATGCCTCGGTTCTATGAGCCAAATTAATTATACTTGTGGGTTCCTAGTATCTATGTTGTAGGTGTACTAAATAGTAGACCACTATGTCTTATTGTCACCTATTCAATTGTTTGTTATAGTCATGTAATTACCTACTTATTTTACTTTGTACACATAATTTGTATCAAGCACCTGAACCAAGACTTTAAAAGCCTCATGTATATACTTAATGATACTTGAACTAGCTCTATATTAGCCAAATTTGTAAAATGTGTAAATATTGATATTATAAGGGACTATACTACCCTGATTTTCCATATACCCTGATTGCAGAATACTATCTCAAGGGTCTAGAAACTGTACCGGTATGTAACTCTTTGTATGCCTACAATTTTAAATGGAAATAAAACAAGCATTCAGTTTCAATAGACCAGCGATTCTGACCAAACTAGTTGGTCTTAAGGTAAGCTCTACCAAACTAATGTATAATATTAATAGTGAGTGCCTTTTGAATAAAAAAGTTGAAAATATTAACCAAGAGGAACCTAAATTAAGGTTTTAATACATAATACACAATATTTGATCGATTGTACCCAAAAACGTGGCAAGTCAAGTTTAGAGATTTTGAAGGTTCCCTCAAATTTTCATCAAGATTGCATAAGCCGTTTGCCCGGTAGAGCGCGAACAAACAGACAAAAATACAAACAAAAAACAAAAAAAACACCCAAGCTAATTTTTTGGAGGGGTCAGTGAAATTGAAGTCTTCTCTTCGCTCATCCAATTATTATGATTAACAATCTCCCGCACAACAACAAAATCACCTGCAAAAAGTTTTTTTAAAGTTGACAGTCCTATCTAGGTGCCCGTTAAGGCGCCGCAGCCAAGCCGCGGTGCGCTACACACTCAGGCACCTTATACAGCAAGCAGAGTTGGGGTGATTTCGAGGTGTCACCCAGCCATCATGAAACGTGATGTGTATCAAAATATCAAAATCGAGGGGATTTAGGTACCCAACAACACATGCCAAATTTGGTTGGGGTACGAGCATTCCTTCTTGGTGAAAATATGACTTTAAACATGCTCAAAATCACTTTAAGCTTAAGGACATTAGTTACTACTGGCTACTAGTACTACTTCTATCTAATTCGTCAGTTTCAATTGCCCAGCGATTCTGACCAAACGGGTGGGGCTACAACGTTCATATTTTACATGGACATTAAGGTAATAGTGATGTAATTCCTTTGAAAGGAAAAAGTTTTTAAAAATTGCTGGAAGGCTTCCAAATAAAGGTTCAAAAATAAGCCTTACACAGGCATACAATCAACAAGTAACTATAGTTACGTGACAATAATCGCCTACATTGTTTACAAAAAGCAAGTCTTTGTACCACTATATTTTTTCATTCTATTGTTAATTGGTAATACCATAGCAATTAAATCGACTTTGATAAATTTATTATATTTTAAGAAATAATTTTGCAATGGAACTTGAAAAAGTAATGAGATCCCACACATCCCTTGTAAAAATACAGCCAAACCTTACACACCCAAAAGAAATGAGATCTAAAAAAAAGGGCCAAGCTCATCTACCCTTCCACATTTGCGCATTCTTAATTCATAAACGTACAGTGTCCCGTAACAACACCCTTGAAAAGCTTGGCAAAATAGAATTTGCATGACCATTACGTTAAAATTAATTAGAAAAAAAAATTTGGATGAACTATTACGTTTAAATTAATAGTTGCAAATTCTATTTTGCCAAGCTTTTCAAGGGTGTTGTTACGGGACACTGTACGTTTATGAATTAAGAATGCGCAAATGTGGAAGGGTAGATGAGCTTGGCCCTTTTTTTTAGAGCTCATTTCTTTTGAGTGTGTAAGGTTTGGCTGTATTTTTACAAGTTTTTGTTATGTGTGGGATGTATGCTACGTTTACCTGACTTAGGTTGAATCTGACTGAGTTCAATGCGCATATTCTCAATGTCTTGCTGCATCTTGCGGTATTCCTCTCGTCTAATGTTTTCTTTTGCAATCTGCCGCTCTAATATTAGATCATTATCTTTTATTACTTCAGCAAACTGATCCGTCTCATCCTGCTTCTCCGTTACTGATGTTTTACATTTGTGACACTCTTCGTTCTGGAAACATGGGGCACAACCACACAATAAAGGCTATCCATTTAAGAAGGCCTACTAATAAGTAACCAACAAGTAAGGATCCAGGGACAATCACTTATCAGCAATAAAATGAAGTCACAGAATTACTTGAAAAATAGTTCTGTTTGCACATGTTGACCTAATAATGCATCATTCTAATATTTCAAAGTGAACCAAAATAGGTGACAATTGGCTATTTGCATGGCAAATTTTTATGCTTCTTCCAAGTCGCTCTTTTGATTTTATTAGTATTAAAAAAAAATTAATTAAAAAGAGTTAAAAATGAATTTTATAAAAAATAAATAAAGAGCTTGCTTTAAAAAACTGTGTTTAAACCTTGCGCCATAGCTGTGTCGTACTAAGGTTGTGTTCCGTAAAGGCGACCGGTCGACCATTCTGGGCTTGACTGGGGATTGTTATTTTCATTGTTTCACTCAACGTCTGATTGTTGGGGACTGCCTTGGCTATGGAATGGTGCGTGCTTCTACAAGGCCGTGTTTTTATGAAAATTGTGATATCTCGTTAAAATATTACATAAATCATGTCATTTTACTAAATAAATGAATGATTTGAATGAATGAATGATTAATTTATTGTGTACCCATGTGAATTACAGGAACATTCTCGGTAGTGGACATAATTCCATGATTTTCAATGATATAATTTGAAATAACCGCGCTTTCCTCAAAGACCTGCCCACGACCGGAATAAAACTCTGGGCTTCTTGGTCTCGACCACAATAATCAAAACAACTACGCATCGCATACGTTCCTTGCAAATCTGATCTATCATTGGTGCAAATTGTGTTTACTTAAATTTCATTGGTCGCATACTGGTCGTTCTGGTCGCCTTTGCGGAACACAACCTAAGGCACGCTTGGTCCAGTTGATTCCCAACAGCTGCCGCTAAGCATAAGTATCTAGGGGACCCTGGTATTAGTTACAACAACAACAACAACAACAACAACAACAACATGCCCGAGGCAATTAAATACACAAGCCTGAGGCATCAACACGCGAAATCTAGTAGCTAGGACATAGACTACCGTACATTATTTATGTACCTATTAATATGTTTCATATGTATGTAATATAATTAGAGGTACGTGAAAATAGCATTTTCAAGTGTCATTTTATAGCGTTTTGTAGCATCTATTTTTTTTGCCACCTTCAAAAACTTGTGTATGAAGATTTTTCATATTATTATTTTGAAATTATGTCATCAAGGCTGAATCAATATCAATGCATAAAAATTTGTATAAACAAACTATCCCAACTATGGAAAATAAAATAAAATGGGACTGGAAAACCTTAGTTTTAAGTGAAAAACCGCTTTGTAGCATCTATTCACAAAACGCTATTTTCACGTACCTCTAAATATAATTATTTGAGTGGCTTTGTGAAATACTAGCTTAGCTTTGAGAAACTTGACTGAAATACAAGCTGCGGCAAGAGCTGTGACTTGTGAGAAATGTGAACGCTGGCTAGGGCCTAGTAGGCCTATAAAGTATAAACACATGCCTTTCCAATGCTAACCTAGGCCCTAGGACCTAGCAATTTACGTCTGGGCCTAGGGACTACTTACGGTAAGCTGTTGGCTGACGTTTCGGTTGTAGGGCAAGGCCTAGGCTTAGGCCTACAGTAATATGATAGGCTAGGGCCTTAATAATTAATGTAGGTTAGGGCTAGTCTAGCTTAGGCCTAGCCCCTACCCTACCTTCTAATGCATATAGGAAGATTTTCCTTCCTAGAAAGGCTAGGCCCTAGCCTATTGTCTAGACAAAGTTTTGTCTAATCGAGACTAGCGGACGACGTAGAGCCACCGCCGTCTGGATGTAGGTATGTAAACAAAAACCTTTACATACATCTAGACGGCAGTACGTAGTAGCCCTACATTCATACGTCATAACGGGAACAACCAATCACAGTGTGTTTCACAGTATGTTCCAAAATAGGGCACATCAAGCCACAATATCTATATCAAAACATTTTTTTATCTAAAATAAACGTGATATATATTTGGATTCAGGATGTTTTATTCTATAGGCCTAAAGAGTGATACGATTAACTTAAATCTAAAATTCAGGCAAATAGCCTATTATCTAACCTACTTTGAGATTGTGTAGGGCAGCCTCTCTCGTTGCCACGGGTCTTGGTTCAAATCCAGGGTAAGACATGGTTCTTTTGTCGCCCAAGCACCAGAGTCTAGGAGGGAAGCCCCCTCACTGGTTGTGCTGTGTTGTGACTTTCCACCCTTCCTATCTCTAACCTTTTCTCTTTGTATGAATGAAGAGGCACCCTTGCCCAGCAACAGCAGGAGGGGCAGCTTTTCTCTTGTTGCCAAGGGTCCTGGTTCGAATCCAGGGTAAGTCATGGATTTCTTGTCTCCCGAGCACCAGAGTTGGGAGGAAAGCCCCCTTACTGTCTGTGCTGACTGTGTGCCCCAGTATGAATGGTGTGTGAAGTAACCTTGCTGATGATGACAACATGCTTGCAGAATTTACTTCTTGCGTGGCCCTACCACAGGTTTGGTTATGTGTTGTGAGTTTTGGTTGCATGTAGTTAGCTGATTTTTAGTGGCCACCATCCGCCTGAAGAGTCCCAGAAGGACGAAACGCGTCGTGGATTAAGGTAACAACTTTAAATTAGCTACAGTTGTCATCAGCAGGTGAAAAGTTTTGTCGCCTCCAGCCCTTCAGGCTGGGCTTTATGTTCTCTATGCTTTCCCAACCTGTCAACCCTTCTCCAATCTAAACTAAACTAGCCATTTGGCCTTTTCCAAACTAATTGAACAACCAAGTCATTTGACACCTATCACTTTCCATCTTTCTTCACCTATGGGGTCGAGATGGGCGAGCCTACTCTACACCCTCTGGTGGGTCCGTGTCTCCTTGTTCATAACAAGTGTGACTCCTTGTCCTGCTGGGGGGGCCTAGCAGGTGATGAACCTGTTAGACCCTACTCGTCTTTTCCTTCAACCTCTTCATCTGCAGCCAAGAGCTAATATAGCACGTGTTCCTGTGCTATAGCCAAGAGCTTGCAATTTGTAGTCTTGTTTCCTTTCGTTTTCGAATCCCAGTCACAATTAGTAGGGCAGCCTCTCTCGTTGCCACGGGTCTTGGTTCAAATCCAGGGTAAGACATGGTTCTTTTGTCGCCCAAGCACCAGAGTCTAGGAGGGAAGCCCCCTCACTGGTTGTGCTGTGTTGTGACTTTCCACCCTTCCTATCTCTAACCTTTTCTCTTTGTATGAATGAAGAGGCACCCTTGCCCAGCAACAGCAGGAGGGGCAGCTTTTCTCTTGTTGCCAAGGGTCCTGGTTCGAATCCAGGGTAAGTCATGGATTTCTTGTCTCCCGAGCACCAGAGTTGGAAGGGAAGCCCCCTTACTGTCTGTGCTGACTGTGTGCCCCAGTATGAATGGTGTGTGAAGTAACCTTGCTGATGATGACAACATGCTTGCAGAATTTACTTCTTGCGTGGCCCTACCACAGGTTTGGTTATGTGTTGTGAGTTTTGGTTGCATGTAGTTAGCTGATTTTTAGTGGCCACCATCCGCCTGAAGAGTCCCAGAAGGACGAAACGCGTCGTGGATTAAGGTAACAACTTTAAATTAGCTACAGTTGTCATCAGCAGGTGAAAAGTTTTGTCGCCCCCAGCCCTTCAGGCTGGGCTTTATGTTCTCTATGCTTTCCCAACCTGTCAACCCTTCTCCAATCTAAACTACTTTGAGATCGAAATGGGAAATACTAGGTTCTATAATGAATGCTGTTCAGATTTTTTTTAAAGCCACCAACAACAGAGCAAGCTCCGCAAGTGCGGTGTAGGCATTGGAATATAATTAATTAAATAGGTACATAATACCAAAGTACATTATATCAAAAAACATCTTAAAAATGTAAATAGGTCTACTAAGGTGTAAAAAAGAACATACGGTCAAAATGAAGTAGGTACAAACAAATAGAAAAAATGGCAAGCACAAAATTATACAATACCAATAACATCGGGAGAAAACTTTTTCAAATATTAGAATTAATATGGTTTATGGTTTTATGTCAGAATCTGGATATAAGGTTATTACTAGTAAAGTAATTGAATTGGAGAAGGGTTGACAAGTTGGGAAAGCAAAGAGAACATAAATCCCAGCCTGAAGGGCTGGGGGCGACAAAACTTTTCACCTGCTGATGACAACTGCAGCTAATTTAAAGTTGTTACCTTTATCCACGACGCGTTTCGTCCTTCTGGGACTCTTCAGGCAGATGGTGGCCACTAAAAATCAGCTAACGACATGCAAACAAAACTCACAACACATAAACAAACCTGTGGTAGGGCCACGCAAGAAGCAAATTCTGCATGCATGTTGTCATCATCAGCAAGGTTACTTCAAACACCATTCATACTGAGCCACACCGTCAGCACAACCAGTAAGGGGGCTTCCCTCCCAACTCTAGTGCTCGGGAGACAAAATATCCATGCATGCATTGTTTGCATGTAGTTAGCTGATTTTTAGTGGCCACTATCTGCCTGGGCCCCGATTCATGTACATTTATCCCGGGTATAAGTGGTATAAGGACGGTATAATGCAGGACATGGCAGGATAAGGCCTGGTTAAGTCTGAGCAACTCTCATCCAATCAGAAATTTTCAATCCAACAACAAGTACAACAAATGTTTTTTCCACTGCATTCCACAGCCATGTAAATCAGCAGATTTGCAAAAGAACACTAAAAATTTGCTCCATCTTTTGTTTTACATTTTTATTTATTGACAGAAGATTGCGTGAGATCATTAAAAGAAAAGAAAAGGCGTATTATTGCCGTAAATTTTGGAATAGCCTAGGACTATCATACTGTTGTTCATCTGCATAAGGCTTTTAGTAATCAAAACTAGTTATTTGTGCGGGATGTGTGTCAAAACAAGGTCGTGCAGGCCTAGGGTTGCCTAGGAGAGGCCAAGGGCTTGTCAACGTGTTATGTTCGTATTAATTTTATCTAGTCCTATAGCCTAATCGAACTTTAGGCCTACACTGTTGTATTATGAATAATTTTCTACATCTGGGCCTAGGCCCGAGACGGTTTCTGATTTGTTTTATGAGAGTAATGAAAACTTTTCTCGTTTTACACATAGACGCAAAATTTAAAATGTCCGCCATCTGTTTACATATTTTCTTATCCCCGTGCGAGGCGGGATAAGTCTTCATGAATTGGATTCGGAGTTATACCGCACTTATACCACCTAACTCTGCTTATACCGGGATAAAAATGTACATGAATCGGGGCCCTGAAGAGTCCCAGAAGGACGAAAAGCATCGTGGATTAAGGTAACAACTTTAAATTAGCTGCAGTTGTCATCAGCAGGTGAAAAGTTTTGTCGCCCCCAGCCCTTCAGGCTGGGATTTATGTTCTCTTTGCTTTCCCAACCTGTCAACCCTTCTCCAATCTAACTAGCTGATAGGCATTTTTCACACTAGAATTACTAGTAATTGAGCTGAGTAAGGTAATAAGTACATATTTACGCGATTGTAAGCCAACACCAAAGCAAGCCGACCCCTGATTAAAAGTACATCCAACAAAAGAGAGTAGCATTTAAATACTCATAAATTTGCCGCCGATTCCAAGCCGAAGCCGGGGTGCCATTTTGAACTGCAAAAATGTGTCAAAAAAGATAGGATTGCAATCAGGTAAATACGGTACGTTGGATCCGATTAATGGGCGAATAAGTAAAAATGTCTAGCCTGCTTAGCTTGTAAGATGAAAAGTTTAGGCCTATAGGTTTTGTGTTGGTCTTGCTGGAACAGGAAAGTTTACTAGATCAAGAAGCTGAGTTGAAATAATTGTGCAGCAGGTTATATAAAAATATTAAATCAGTATGATTGTGGCAATTTTCAAGTGATACAACATTAAAATTTTTGCATAACCTTGGTTGCTTGCGAGCAAGTTCTCAAAATATTCTGACGAGATGGCATTTGTAAATTGTATCACCATAATATCAAGCGCCGGACGCAGAGCGATCAGCTCACTCCTTTCGGGCGGTGAGCCTACATTTGCCGGTTCACGGGAATCTCGATCGCCGGAGTGCGGTCATTCAAACTACCCGCTCGAGTTCGACCACAGTTGTATTCTGCAGTTTTATCTTTCCAGCTACCGCACAGATATAATTAATATTAAAATTCATCACTAGGCCTATTAAACTATTATTAGGCCTGTAACATTTAAAGAGCACGACAACGTATTTATCTAATTAAATCGTGAATTGGGGACATTATGGATAGTTTAACAGTTTTTCTTTTGACAATTTTAGAAGTAAGGCTTAGCCTTTATAGCCTATTTTGGGAAAAAATAAAACTTACCATAACAAAATTCATTAGGGGACCCCTGACATTCCTTACAAAGAAATTTCACTGTAGTATATCATATCAATACAATAGGGCTGTGCGAGCCTAGAATTTTTAAGTCGAGCCGAGCCGAGCCGAGTATTAAAAAAAGCTTGATTTTCGAGCCAAGCCGAGCCGAGCTTTTTCAAAAAAAATAAAAAAATTTAAAATTTAAAAATTTAAAAAAAAATTAAAATGGTTAGGCTACATATTTTCTAGGGATGTCATCGGGTACCCGGTTCTAGAAATTACCCGGAGCTGATTATAAGATCAGGGCATTTTTCGCGACCGTTTTTAGGCTAATTCACTGGTTTATTATTTTACGCGCTACGTCGATGCGATCTTTCCCGCGGAGCCTGCCCGCTGCCTGCAGAGTCGATAAAGACCCGGGGAAACTTCTTTGTCGACTCTGCTAAAGAGTAACTCGAGTCGATAACAGAGGGCGTTGTAAGCCAACACGTGACACCTGCGCGAACTGCGTGTGCATTCGGTCGATCCAACCAACTCAACTCACAGCTGACGAACAAAGATGGTCGGTGTGGAACTAGTTGGAAGAAGAATTATTGCGATGTGATCATGTTTCTACGATCATCACGACGCATTGGATTGTTATTCCTTGGCTTAGTTATCTCCTTTCTTTCCAGGCTTATTTTGCGAAGAAAGCTTCAGCGAGGGCGATAGTGTGATAGGTTTTCCCACATGAGAGAGAGAGAGAGACACGTTTGCATTCTAGGCCTAGTCCTATATCGCATTCTAGGAGTCGACCGTAAAGTCGACTGTTGATCGCTGGCTCAGGCTGCGGCATTCTTCCGTGAAAGTCTTTGTTGACAAGACTGTCTGTTGAGTGTTGATGAAAATGAGCGCGTGTACTGCGTGTTTTTGTAGGCTCGGGTCGAATAAATTGAGCATAAAGCCAAGCTCGGCTCGGCTCGAATAAATCGAGCCTAAAATCAAGCTCGGCTCGGCGCGAGCTCAAAACTGAAGCTCGAAAAAGCTCGAGAAATCGAGTACTCGCACAGCCCTACAATACAGTAATGAATTCCGCTACGAATGATTCTTATTATTTATATCTAACTTACATAATTGCTTAGGCCTAGGTTCTTTAACAATACTTACACATCGATTTAATTTTGCTTGAGCATTATTTATGTTTTTCTTTGCTTGTGCCATCTGTTCTTGTAGAGGATCACATTTCTGTTTATGTTTCTTCACAGATCGATGAGCCAACACAGTATCCTCCTTCATCTAATGTAGACAAAAACAAATAAGTGTCATAAACAAAAATTTGAATTAACCGAATTCTACGACCAGACAGCTCAATCGATTCACGGAAAATAAATTAATTGAATAATGTATAATTTAATTGGAGAGAGCAAAGTCAGTTTTTTACTGTAATTTTCAGTATTATTATATTATAATTATTATATTATTATTACAGTATTATTATACGTGAAATAAGCGTTTAATTATAGATGGACCGATACCAATTCATTGAGAATCGGCCTCGACTAATTCCACGTCCGATAACATCTCTCTGATTTCAGCTCCAGGACTTGGCCCAACCTGCGTGTTAGTGATGACGGCAAACGTCCTTTAAGCCAATTCTGCGTGATATCGGTAAATTTGATTTCGGCCCTACATATTTTCCGAACTGAACCCTTTAAAGTTATTATGGAAAACTATCACTATTACCCACCCCTTGGTTTCGCGTAGGTCCTACTCAGGTACGCAAGGTGAAATGAAATGTAAATGAACAGCGTCAATAATCAATATTATCCTTTGCGTCCTTACCAATTTTATTTCTGATCAATCCTGACGAAATGATGTGATAACATATTCCATCAAAGTGTAATTTCATTTTATTTACTTATGATCTAATCATTTGATAATATGAAAAAAGTTTGGTTGTCCATCTTTGTTTATTACGCCGTTCTATCTTCCGAGTGGTATGATTGGCTAAAAAAAGATACACGAGTGGCGCGCTCAGTCGTTAAAATATTTTGGAATTGTTTCTATTATACTAGCGCCTGAACATAGGCCACCCACAATACAACTCCTGCGCATCGGCTGCTGCATAGTTCCATGACGTGCGGCAGGCGGATGACGTCATCACGGCCTCTGCGGAAAAAGACCGTGGAAATATCACCGCGTATCACGGGTTCCGCGGAAAATGACCACCCAAAATAACGGCACTTACAATGAAAAAGTCTTAGGTCACAATGATTGATTCAATCAATGTCATCCTTAATCAGACTAGTGAATGGTGGTTGGCCTATGTGAGCTTGTGCTTGGCACTACACATTTAAAAAACATAGGCCTAGACCATTACACTGTTCAAAATGTTTTATTATAAGAGTGCAATTTTAGGCTATTGGTTCATTGTGAATAAAAATTCTTGTAACAGCCAGGGGCGGCTCGTGAGTTATTATTGTGGGGGTGCACATAATTTTGAAGTGTTATTCTGCGGGAAACAAAGGGGTCTGGGGCGCAGCCCCAGCCGCTGGAGGCGAAATTTTTTTCAGATACTTATGGTCTGAAGTACCCGGAAAACGACTTTCGAGTATATTTATCGAATTTATTGGTCGGGAAAAACTCCCCTAGTGTAATTGTTAATTATGGAAAACCATCCAAAAAATTAATTATTATGCTTGATTAAAATATTACATACCCGAATAATGTCCCTTCGTCCCTTCATCTCCTCCAACACGCGCCTCAAACATCACAAAGTATCTTTATTTTAAAATAAAGTCCATTCTTCGATTTTTAAGTTTCGAAAAACGGTCAATCACTAGTTCATTGAAATCGTCCATTTCGAGAACGTTAAAGTATCTCGTAAATGTTTGTTTAACCACTTGCCATACTACCACGTCTGCCAGACGGGTGCGCCACCCGTGCCTAGCCATACTACCACGTCTGTCAGACGGGCGTCAGGGGGTGTTTCTTTGTTAATAGTGGATGGCATGTGAAACAATGACTTTTGAGGAGAATCAAATTTTTAATATTGTGTGATTTTTAGAATATTACAAATTTTGGGGATTTAAAAAAAAAGTTGGGGGGGAATTATCCTGGGGAATAGTGGCCAAGGGTGGTGGGGAGAGAGGGGGGAGCAAAATGTCAAGATCGGATGAGAACCAATCAAATTATTTAAAAGACTTGACTAAATACCCTAAAATAGTTGTTTTTATTTTTTTAGAATTTCATCCAAAAAATGGAGGGGGGGGGGAAGGAAAGAGGGGCTAAGTAGACAGTGGGGGTGGAATGAATTACTTTGGAAGGTGTTTTTAGGTGGCTAAATATCACTATGAAATAAAATGCAAACAAAATATGACCTAAAGGTAATATTTTTTTTTTTGGGGGGGGGGGGTTAGTTGGGAAAAAGGGGAGGGGGCAGAGGGGGAAAAGTCTGAAAGCGGTTGGTAATGTCAAGGCTGGAAAGGATTACCAGATGGGGAAATAATTTTTCATTTTCAATTGTTTACTTTTTTGGAATGATAAAAATATGGGTGGGTGGGAGTCCAAGCGTGCGTAACTTGGGGAGGGGGGTTATAGAGACTTATGTCAATATCGGATGAAATCTGCCAAAACTTTCCATTTAGGGAAATTAAATACTAAACTTGGGCCTATTTTTAAGATTTCACCAAATTTAACGAAACACTATGGGGGGATGGGGGAGGGGGGAGGGGGAGGGAAATTTTTTTGGAGGATTCTAAAATGTCAATGTGGGATAAGATAAAAAAAAATCCGAAAAGGGGAAGAAAATTTAGAATTTATTTTTTTACCAATAATTTTGATTTTAAATAGTATTTCATGGCAAAACAAGTGTGTATAAATGGTATGCTAAGGGGTTAACTGATGTTGAGACTAGAATTAAATCTAATTTTGGGGTTGGTCGGCCTCGTGATTTTATTTCTAATTTTTCGTCCAATGGCCGTTTTAAAAACTGTTTATTTTTAGATCGCTTATTACCGGTCATATAATTTCACTTCACGGCATGATAATAATTTAAACACTGTTCGCTCACTTGAAAACTGCAGTTAATCTCACTTCACCAAGTCACCAACCCTGTCGCCAACAACTTTCACTGGCTACTGACCGCCGTGACCGGAGTGTGGGGGCTGGGGATGAATGAATGCAGCGAGCAAAATACAAAGGCGTTTGAATGGGAGTAACTGGTTTCCACCCATTTGCTCGTGCGACTTCCCGGGCTATATCAGATGTTGTAATTCTAAGAAATAACCTGCAGGCACGTTCTGCCGTCGACCATAAGAAACAATGAAAAACTGTTCTCACATTCGGAGAGTGAGTCTCCCTCCGGTGGCAGCACTTACTGCAGAATGACTCCTGCCGAATATGCCTTGCTCTGGTCCGGACAAAATATCCATACAAACAATCCAATGATTTATTGGGAATATTACGAGATTGGCTTCGAACCTTAAATTTGGAATTTAGTTCGCGCAAATATTTGGGGGTGCACCTATACACGAGCCGCCCCTGGTTGCAGCCTACATTTTTTTTTACATCACAATTTTTTCAATTTTCAATTTTTCTTGAAAAATTGGAGGTCGTGTTTATTATTATTTATTTCAACAAATCAAGCTACAAAGTACATTTAACATGTTGAAGAGAATCAGAGAGGGCATAGCCCCATAGCAAGAATGCCTGATTCCCTTCATTAAAACTAATCAAAATAACTTAATGTTATTTGAAAACAAAGGATAAAATAGTCAATAAATAAACATAATGTTGTCGTATCAAAATATGGTAGGCCTAATGTAGTATACCGACATATAAAACAATTTAACTAAAATATTCTTTTATTCTATTCTTGAAATTTTGAGCATTTTTGATTTCTAGAGGAATAGTATTCCATAAAGTAACAGCACGGTTATAAAAATGATTTTGGTAGATAGATGTTCTAGCACGGGGAGGGTTTAAAATTAGGCCAGTATTATGTCGGTTAAACTGTCTTTTCTGAATTGTTATTCTTTTAAATGGATCAAGGTCAGTAACACCGGTAATTAAGTTACTTAAAAATCTAACATCAGTTTGTTTACAATAATTTTGTATTGATGGCAGTCCACATTTGTTTAAGCGCTCAGAGGCACTTTCAGAATAAAAAACATTTTTTAAAATAACTTTATATTATTTATTATTTTTTATATTCGAGATAGTGCTATATTCGGGACAATACCTTACCTACTTTATCTGCTTGATTCGGATTTTTGGAACGGAATTATCGAAAACTGTTATAGGAATTAGGGATGTCAAGGCCCGGAAATTGTCATACTCGGATACCCGTGATCGATACCCAGGCTACCCGCAGGCAGTCAATGTCCGAATTATCGTCATAGAAAATCATTGGCAGTTGCAAAGTATTGGTAAAAGGGCAAGTATGTTTTAGTGTAACTACATCAAGCGGATTGATAACTTCATTCCTTTCATGCGCATATGTACGCAACCGAAATCGGATCGTAGGCAGCTCTAGGTCAAACCTGTCTTTGTCTCGATGCATGTACTCCCGCTCCATGCGCTACTTGTTTCAGTTCATTCAAAGTGATCTTCCACTTCTTGTTATCTCATCTTTCACTTCACACCAAATATCATCCAAGTTGTAACGCAATAAATATCTGACACTGAATAGCGCTGTAAATGTACAAAACAAGTAGCAGATTACCAAAACATCTGCTGGAATCAAACTTCACAAGATCCAAATTTCCTAGAAGTACGACCTTCACAAAGACAGTATTACACTTGTCGCTACTATCACAGCAGACAGCCACGAACAGGAGTGGGAAGGGTATAATGACGCGATGCATTGTCCATTCCGTAAAAAAGATCGCGATGAGCAAAGGGAAAAACGGGTAATTCCGGTTAACGGATAATGAAAAATTGGACCCGTACCCGTGGGCAACGGGTACCCGTTGACATCCCTAATAGGAATCAAAATCGCTGTTCCTTCATAGAAAGAGTAGTAAAAGCAAATTCAGGTATCGGTCCATCTCTAAGTATTAATACCACCAAAAACAACCTCATAAAATATATAACTTTCATGAAACATAACTTACTCGTTCAACATCGCCCTTCATTTTGTCGTACTTCATCCAAGCTTGCTTTTGCTTCAGCAAGTAGATTTCCTCCAAAAATGTTTTTTTCTGTGAAACATTTGTTGCTTGTACAGCTATTCTGGAAACAGTAATTACAAACCCAAATAAATAGTAATTACTAATTAGGTCTAGGCCTAGTATATTAGGGACCACTCTTAACTAACCTACAAACTACACATAATAGGCTTTAGTTCTAGCATTCTCCAGCATGCCAAATCATCATTTATGTATAATAACTAGAGGTAGTGAAAAACGGTGATAACGAAATTCGTGAATTTTTTTAAATATCCATTTTATTGTTTAAAATGTAATATTGTCGACAAATTACATCATTTAGAGATGGAAAAAACACATTTTGAAATCTTGTGTATATTGCAAAATAACGAACAAAATTGTATAAAACTGGTCAAAACGCGAATTAACTTGCGAAATTAAACATTTTAGTACTCAAAAATGTGGGGGGATGGTGGAGGTGCCGGTCTAGACCGAACATTACGCGCGCAGCGGGCGGTACATCGTTTCGTGACGTCACGGGCTCCACGGAAATAGACCGCCAAAATAACGACGCTTATCACGGACTCCGCGGCAATAGTCCACCAAAATAATGATGCGTACAAATATTTATTTTTGCTTGGGAATCGATTCTGAATAGATTTGTGGGTCACAATGATCAAAAGGGCTCCTTTTTTCAAAATTTTGATTTAAAAAAAAATTGATTTTAATTTTTTAATTTTTTTGATATGTTTTTGACCATTTAAATGAAATCGCGAAAAACGCAAAATTTGGGTTTTATAAAACGAAATTTGGGTTTTTATATCACCATTTCTCACTACCTCTAATAATAACGCATAACAGGGTATGCCCTACATAGGTTCATACAGAAAGCTAATTAATTAGTATCATGTTTTTTCAAGGTAAATAGCTCAACTATTCATATATCTGGACTCAAACCAGAACAGTTTCATCAAGTTTTTGCTTTTTTCATCAAGGCCATTTTTGTTAGAAAGTATCATAGGCCTACACAATAAGACACAAAAAACATTTAATTTTTTTTAATACTTGTACAATTATTTTTTAACTATTCATAACATTTTATTTTTTAATATTTAATTACCTATAAAACTAATTTTATATAGGTATGTGACGGGTGTTACAGCTTTTGTAACGGGCATTACATTGTGCGACGTAATTTGTGAATATATAAGCCAATCACTGCATTACTTAGTTACAGCTGTTACACACATATTTTTGTTGGCAATTGAATATATTTTATTGCTGTGTTTAGGTAGCAAACCACCACCAATCTTACCAAATTAACCAATCTTAAAAGTCATGCAACCAAAAACGCTCATTTCTCCTTATAAAAGTCATATACAATTTACAACACAAAATGAAGATACTTTGAAAAAGTAACCACACACGAAAATTACCCAATTCCTGTGGGTACTGTACTACCTGGTCCCGACCCGCAATAAAAAGTGCTACCCACACACCCCTATAGATAATTGCTTCAGTCTTCCCTGATCAATTACCGCTGGGAATACTATTCACACACTAAAGGACCCCGGTCCGAAAGTATAATTTTGATTTGATTGTTGATTGGCATAAAAATATTTATATTTAGTACTAGGAGGTATGTCAACGATAATCGTATATCGATATTATCGCGATATGGGTGGTTGTATCGCGATAATCGTACGATATCAATATTGCTAGCAATATCGCGATAATTATCGGGAATCCGGATTTTTAATAGCACATTCTGTAGTGTATAAACGTTTAAATGTGACTAATCGACGTTGCTAAACTTATTTTTCTCCTAAATAGTGGATTTCAAGGATGTATTTCAAGGTAGGCCTACCACTCCCCGCCCCCTCCTACCCGCCGCGCCAATCGAGGAACAGCACTTGCCTCTCTCGGCCTATTTGCTGACCAGCATTGAATGGCGCGCAATTCAAAGTGACCGTATCGGCGCGATATTTTTTGGACAAAATCTTCTTCTCATTTCAGCGCGATTATCGATATGAATTTTCATATCATTTGACATCTCTGATATTGAGAAATTGACAATCGATTGCACATGCGCAATTATCAATATTTAAATATAAAACGACAAAGCAAACCATGTTGTTTCAATAATGTATATCTTTAATGAATGTCTAGTTGAACTAGTCAAGTCTCAAGGCTGCATGTGCTGTTTTTCTTTGGTGCTTAATAGGGAAGATGATGGGTACCCGGGTACATGTTTCCACTACCCGTTTACCCGTTTAAACCGGTTCCTGAATTGAGGTGTCACATTGTAGGCGGAAGGCTAATGAAAACATGTGCTTTCTCATATCTTTTGTGCTTGGCAGCGTTTTTGTCCTTTGTTCATGTCGCCGACTTGTGGCAGTGTGCTGAGTATGCCTCCCCCCCCCCACCCCCCTCTTGCCTAACCATTTGTGCAATCTTTCAGAGATTATACTGCGTAAATAATTACCACAACATCACTTATGTTTTCAATCTGCTAGAAGTCAAAACTTAAAAGCTATCACCCATGGTGATAAACCTTTCCTTATCTTGTTTACTCTCATTCGGGCTCCAGTCCCCCCCCCCACACCCTGCGCCAACGCATCGTGAGTCGTGACCTTGACTTGACTGTGTCAAGATATAAAGCATATGCAACGAAACAGTGAGTGTTATCTTAATGGCCTGCTGCTGTTCCTCTTTCGTGATTATGAAATACTACTTCATCGGCACGTCATTGTTTATAGAACAGCATTACGTTGTCTGAGATATTACGATAATTGATGAGCGCGTTTCTTCACAGTTCATTAGACACCCCACAAGGTTTTTTTGTGTTACTACCCGGGTAACCCGCGGGTAATGTGGACGGGTACCCGGGTCGTAAAAAAGTCGGGTTTCGTCATCCCTAGTGCTTACCCCACAACATTAGCCTACGCAGTGCTAATTTTATGTAAAGGCTATATTTTAAAATTGTAGAAGAAAGCGGTCTTGAATACCGTTAACCATTTTACAATATTACTAACCGTTGTCATCTCAAGTATTGGTACATAAGTTCCTATTATAGTACAACTTAATACATTGTTTATACAAGCCTAATTTGTAGGGCAGGGCCTAATAAATTATGGAAATCATGTGCCAACCTGTCATTTCTTTGTTGCTCTTTTTCCAACTGCTCTGTTATTTGGCTTATAGTATGCTCCATTTCCAACTGCTTCATACGAAGCTCCTTTAACTTCATATGCTGGTCGTACATTGTTGCAGAACCTTAATAGGAACAGAATCAATAATGTTCATAAAAGGCACTAGGCCTACATAATCTAAAATAAATCTTTCTAAGTCATGTGTGTAGATTGTTAGGTTTACTAACAAATAGATGGCAGTTCAGTGTCATTGCAGCCAAGTAGGCTTTATTTGCATGAATTCAAGATTTAAGTTAAACATATTTATCTTTATAGAATAAAACATCCTCAACATTCTATTATGATGCAAATGGGCCTGGACGATGGAACCATGAGACATCATTTTAATTCAATTTTATTCAAGGTTTCGCAACGGCATTGCACTCGGCTATGCAAATTGATTGAATATGGGTTCCTACATTGCATAAAGTATTCAAAAGGACACGATCAAGAATAAAAATAAGATTTGGCTATGCTATCCCTGTAAAAGCAAGTCTCTATGGCCTAGAGCACACCCAGCGCTTGTCAAACCTGCACCACCTCAGCCTGTTATATTGTTGCTAAGAGTTAATGCACAGTCTTAAGTATTCCAAAGATATTAATGGCTAATATAGGGCCTCGAGTCATTACGTCACAGTTTTTTACATCATTTTTTAAACGAGATTTTAATTTTTTTTATTAAATACCGTACCAATACTAGTACATGTACCTATGCCTAGGACTTCTAATTTTGTTTTGAAATTGTTTATTTTTATTCCTATTGGCCCTAGACAGTAGTAGGTTGGCTTTTGTAAGTTTATGATGATCTCAAACCCTGAAAATGGTTAATAAAACGTATTCGTAACTACGGGGGGAGGGGGGCGACCTCCCCCCAAATTTCGTCAGGGGGGGCACAATTTTATTTAACATGATGTATTTAATATTTATTGAGATATTATATAAATATTTATACATTTTTCTTATTTTGGAATTTTTTCATACATCTTTTATAAGGTTTTGTCATTAAAAAATCGACAAAATACTCCAATCACTCGCATAGAATCGAAAAAAATTCCGGGGATGTGCAGCCATGCATGAAATAACATTTGGCTGAAATACACAATATTTAGTAGGTACTCTTATACTTTTGAAAGTGTGCTTTTCAATAATACATCACAGGGGTCACCAAATTACTTTATTATTTATATTTATATTTAAAAATCACGTACCTAATTAACATTGCAAATATACAAAAACATACAATTTTTTACCTAAAAAGCACAACAGCACACGAAATACAAATGAGATTCATTTCAAATGCCTATATCAAATTGAAGGTAGGGATGGGACATTTAAACGTTTAGTGGACGGTTAGAGGTTATTAAATTCGCAAAACGTTTAGTAAAAAAAATGTTTTTAATGAAATATTATTTTGTTATCACTTTTGGAGCCAACACAAACATGGGCTAACAGATTAGGTCAATAATTTTCTTAAAGTGCTTAATTTTGGTAGAGGTGCCGGGTCTCAGGCTGTATTAAGACATCTTGTCTGTTACACACGGTGGGTGGAAGTTCCGGGTCATTAAGTGCAGGAGTGATAATAAAACCCGTGTTAATTATTCGTCGGCCGGTCATAAATACAAAATTACGATTTTTGTTGTTAAACCTAGGCCTCTGCCTACCTGAATTTATAAAAAAAAAAAATCTTCAGAAAATAGGGCTTAAAATGTTTAAACGCGATTAGTTCAAGGGGTTAAACGTTAACGAAATTGAACGCTTTTTCCCATCCCTAATTGAAGGAACCTAATTTAATTCTTAATAAAATTAGCATTTACAAAAAATGGATGTTACCGAACTGCTTTTTGAGATATGTATGCCCAAAGTCAAAACAAACATAATTTCATAAATGATAGCATCTGTGGAAAAGTGGCAACGCTGTGTGAGGTAACGCCAAGGCCTAAGCGATTGACCAATGGTAATAAAAGGAGCGAGCTTCAAAAAGTGGGTTTGGCCACAGTACCAAACTGTAGTCTATCTGTTGGTCAGCATGACAACCGGCACATTACACAAATAACACGTAACACATTAACCTTGTGTCTACTTTGGCGTAATATTGTTTGGTAAGAGTTGAAGTACTGTCAAATACGATAGAATTTAACGATCAACAGATGAAACATGTTTAACTAACCGCCAGAAAATATGTATGCTTTGTGGCTAGATTAAATCTTCATGCACTTGATTGATGAACTATGTAACATTTTGTTTAAGGCAGAGTTCACCACAGTTGTCAAGCATGTTTTTGTATTGAAACTACTGATGATTGCTTACAAAATAAACAAAATAACCAAGTAAATTATAAATGGAAAAGGGGAAGAATTCACTGTATTTGTAGGCCTATCACACAAAAATAAGTATGATATCATTATCAGCCTAGATGATATTCTTTCAACATGATAGGCCTAGCCTATAGAAATTAATATTACATAACAGGTTAACAATATTGGTTTCAGCTTGCTAAAGCCATCGCACAATACTAATTAAAATTATTATTATTATCATCATTATTATCATTATTGTTCGCCGAGCCCAGCCTATTGGCGCCGTTGTTCTCGCATGATCTTGATGCTATTGTAGTTAGCTCCTACCACTTACTGTGAAGGCTGATGGTGCAATGTTGCCAAGCCTGGCCAAGGCAAATACCAGGTTGGCCAAACTCTCAAGAATAAATATTCAATTATTATTTAGCATAGATTTAGTGATACAAATTACATGAAATCCAACCATAATGTATTTTCTATGTTTTATATTAATTAACTAACGATTGTGGTGCTAGGAGGAATTGGTCCTAGATTACGATGAGACAAGACAACTTTGCTGCAAAAAAGGTGCCACTTGTCCAGTAATAGGTCCACTAAAGAAAATTAAAAGTGTAAACCATTATCTAAACTTCATTGTTAAGTAGTTAGTTGAGGGAGGGGGGGTAAAGTTGAATTGCCCAGGGGCTCCTCACTACCTAGACATGGCCCTGCCCATGCCGCATGGTAAATCAAATTAAACTCCGAGATTTGATGCCATCCTTACCAACAGTTTTTTCTGTGTTCTCTAGTAGACTCTTCTGATCCATTTTGGCAAAGTCTTGTACCCTGTCTTGGGGGAGGAACTGACAAAGGTTGTCTACCTGTATGTTTAGTTCAGTGATAACTTCATCAACCTGAAAATTACCAAATAACTAATAAGAAGGTAGCCTACTGATTACTGAATATAACTGAAGATTTTATATTTTTAAATTTATGATTATATATTTTTATTTTTTAGCATTACTACTGACATATAATATGCAGGAGAGACTTGGAATATGACAACAGTGGATGAGAGCCTTGTGCAGGCTGTAGATATGAAGTTTTTGAGAAGCATTGTAGGTAAGACTAGATGGGACCAAATATATGTACAGTATATATCCGAGATCAAGTAGGCATGAGGAATTTAATGGAGCGAATTGGAGAGAGAAGATTAAAGTGGTTCGGTCATGTCAAAAGGATGGAAAGAGCGAGATTATCGAGAAGGATAATGGAATTGTAAATTCCAGGTAGGAGACCAAGGGGCAGACCATGACAACAATGGCAGAATAGTGTGAGAAAAAATGTGGAACAGCCAGGAGGAGACTGGAATGTGGTGGAAGGAGAGGAGTGGTGGCAGGACAGAAGAAGATGGAGAGGCTTGTCTTCAATGCCGACCCAACGCAGAGTTGGACATGGCAACAGATAATGATGATGATGATGATTTTCTTTATCACAATCTATCTATACTTATCACAATCCACGGAGCCAAATACGTCTATAGCCCTATTCGTTAAGTGCGCGCGCACCATTGCCGAATACGGCTACAGCACGCCGTCGGCAACACAGATCGCTGCTGCTCCGGTTGATGACCATCAAACTCGTTCTAGTTAAATAAAATCTTGCTAGATAGCAGCACTTTTAAAAAATGTGATTTTTGGTCCTTTAGTTCGTACAGGAGCCATGTAAACATTGTTGTTGTCTGCAACAAGTTCAGGGCGAGCGAGAAATCGTGTATGACAGTGAAAGAGGTATTGATGGGGGCGGGGATAGCCTGCAAAATGAAGAGCCTAACGTTGTAGCTGGACACGATATTCTCCCTTTACATGTCTAAGAAAATTGTGTGAGATTATCTTGAATAGCTTGGAAGAGATCGCGTTGTTAGTCCGCCGCTGTAAAAGTAAATATTACCCCCGAAAACGGCTGGCACAGGCGCAGCGCGCGTAGGTGGGCATGACGGCGCTGCAAACAATGTGTTAAGAGGAATCGCTACGGCCAAACAGATGGAGATGAAATTTTAGACATCCGTGACCAGTTAACCGAGAACTTCTCACAATATGAGCAAGATCCATTGAGATTTAAACCTACAAGAAATACAAAATTGAAAAATAGGTTGCAAATGTGTAGGATTTAATTTAACGACAATCGACAACGCTTTTGTTCTTAAAAAATCAATTTTATTGATTAATTGTTTGAATGTAGGCGGTGACCAAGGTGTATCGAATGTAGAACGCTCAAGGTAACCCGAAATTCCACTCGGAGAAACCTTGCAATCTTTACTCGTATTTTGTACTGGCTATGTTTTCCATAGTACTGTATAGTGTATGTAGGCCTACTATGCATTTCAAAACATGTTCTTTAATTTTCCAGAAATAATAAAATAATCCAGAAATAACAAAATCTATCCCGACCGTTGTTTGAACCTGGGTCCCCAAATATTGGGTATAAAGGCGCCTTAGCCAACTATTGACTAGGAAAACGCCAAAGTCGTTGTTAGATGAGTGAGCGAGTCATGTGTTGAGTACCTGGGAACATTTACATTTAAGTTGATTGATATTATTTAAGGTACAGTATAAACAAAATGGTTTTCAGTTTAGTTGGAATAAGGGAGCGTCAACTGTACGGCCATAATACTCCACTCTAGCCTGTGATAGAAAGACTCTTGCTGTATCCAGCCTTAGATAGGGGGAAATGGTTTAAGGTATAGTGGTCCCAACGAAAGAATGCAGGTGGCTTGAAATTGTTTTCCCAACATAACAACTTTGTGAATTCTATTCACGCTAGCTCAGCGTGGATCTTGCACAAGGACGAACTCTGTGATCTAGCACAGATAATTTCTGCTTGCGTTGGTAAAAGATATTTCTCTTTCATACACAATGGCGACATTCCTTTTACCGCGCATTCATTCTACCCATACCCCTACCAAGCATCTGCATTCTTTCGTTGGAGCAAGTATATAAACGATAGGTTTTGAGTTTAGATGATATAAGGGAGCGTCAATTGAATGGCCATAATACGCCACTCTAGCCTATGATGAGCTAGGGAGGAAAGACCCTTACTGTATCCAGCCTTAGATATGGGGAGGAAATGGAATGTTACCGGGTACTCGACACAATGACTCGATCACTAGGGCCAAGAATTTAGGGTAAATAAAATTCTCAAATTTCGTCATATAAAATTGATAATTTCGGGTTAAAAAACGGGGTAAAGTAGTGGATTTCGGTACCTATATAAAAAACACAACATTTCGGGAAATAAAAATATGTAATAAAAATCTTACACGGAATATGCGTCAAAATGAGTAAAATCAACAATGTCAACATTTTGTACAATTAATTCCCAAAAGTTAGTGACAGCATTAATTCCACATTGTGTGGAGATGGTCGTTCTGCGGTAACTTAGAATGTTAGTTTATGTGGAGAAGCCGCGCTCGCTGTCCACATTCAATACCGGCACCCAAAATTTTTTTTTTTTTTTAAATCATTGAATTTTGCTCTAAGTTCGCGATTCCAGAGAAAAGATGCCGATTTCGCAAGAAAACACTTTTTCGCGATATTTCGTGAATAAATTTGAACTCTGGACGTCATGTTATGACCTAAAACACCGACAAATGTTTGAAATTTTCAATAAAAAACAATTTCGTGAATAAACACGTCGCGAAAAATCCTTGCCTCTACGATCACTTGTCTAACAACGACTTTGGCATTATTCCTAGTTAATATGAACAAAGTCAGTGTTCTCCCCAGGAAAAAAAATTCAATGGTTATTCTAAAAACATTGCCGGGTACTGTGTTCACATGGCAGGGACAAATGTGGGGGTCCCCCAGAAATTTTTCGAGATCCTGGATTTAATTTTGTGAGTTTTTTAGGTTTTTGAAGCCTTCTTAAGGCTATTGTACCACCTCTGGCCGATAATTTGAAAGTCGAAGAAACATGTCTAAAAAGTTTGCTGAATGAAAGAAGGTCTTTAAAATAACAGAAAAAAAAATTGTGAATTTTTTTGGGCGGGACATAACCTCACTTTTGAAAATTATATTTAGATTTTTGGACAAAAGTGTACCTACACTACAAATCTAGTTCAAAATTAAATTTTGAGAATCGGTTTTCTGGACATAGTTTCTAAACACAGTTAGATATAACTTGACTATAGCTAAATAGTTTTCTGAAAATAACAGTTGGTGTACGATTTTTTTGTCAAACAGTACAAATACGAGTTTTTTTCAGTTTTGTACCGTTTGACAAAAAAATTCGTACGCCAACTGTTATTTTCAGAAAACTATTTTAGCTATAGTCAAGTCATAGCTAAAGGTGTTTAGAAACTATGTCCAGAAAACGATTCTCAAAATTTAATTTTGAACTAGATTTGTAGTGTACACTTTTGTCCAAAAATCTAAATATAATTTCCAAAAGTGAGGTTATGTCCCGCCCAAAAAAATTCACAATTTTTTTCTGTTATTTTAAAGGCCTTCTTTCATTCAGCAAACTTTTCAGACATGTTTCTTTGACTTTCAAATTATAGGTCAGAGGTGGTACAATAGCCTTAACGTAACTTATATTATGTGGTTTTGTGGTAAGAACATTTCTAATTTGATGGAAATTATAGCCTATGTCTACATTATTTCTCGAAGTAAGTAGGCTATGCAAATTACTGTAGTCCTATTGCTACAATTATTAGTTGACCAACAACTTAAAAATGTGTTGTAATAGGCCCTTATAAAGGTGATGATGTTGTTTGTCTATAGGTTTACAATTACTAGGCACTACAACTTGAAATATTGCACACACACATTTATTAATTTGAAATTATTTGTCCTCCTAACATCAATAAAAATGATAAAAATACAAAAATATGTATAGGCCTACACACTATAAGACTCTCTTCATTAAAATCAAATAATTTTTGCTGCCAACCCGGCACCACCACCAAAAACAGAAACTAAATTTTTCAAGTGTTTTTGAAAAACTTACCTTGCAAGATTTTTTATCGTGTTTGGGTGAATTTCACTGTGTTACAATAGCATTGTAATACACACGCCAAAGTAAAAAAAAAAATTGAAAAAAAATTGAAAAAAATCATTTTTTGGGGTCAATCTATGCCGGGAGGCAATGAATTTTTGTCGGGCGGGCCGCCCGGCTAACCGGCTCTGGGGAGAACACTGTACATAAATTTGGGCAAACAGACACTGAAAGGTGGGATAAAGTATTTATGTAGCTAGTAGGCGTACTAGAAGGCCTTCCGTATCAAGATACTAAAACTCCCCATGATCGGGCTTGAACTTCGGCCGCTATGTTGGAAAATGGCGACCAACAAGTGATTATCATAGGCCTATCTCCAAAGAGTTCCCAGATTTAAAAAAAGTTGCAATGGCAAAAATATTCATCATTAGGCCTAAATTCCCCGCTAAAAAGGGGTGTGTTATATTTTGGGTAGGCTTCATACTAGAGGCAACAGTGACGTCACAAAATCGTGGTATATATGATGCTTTCCAAGTAGGCCCTACCAGGTAATTTCCTAGCTGGCCTCTATTACCAAAAAAAATATTAGCATAAAAATTAATTCAAATGCATCGGCATACCCAGAATTTTGTTTTTTCCAATGTTGGTAGGTATTTAATTCACTGAAAATGCCATGTCTAAATTACCTATCCGTAGTAATTAAGTTCTAAATTGACTTAAAAGAAAAATTTCCTGCTATGCACAATGCACATGCACTTCATTGACTAATGACTAAGATAACAATCTGAATACAAAGTTTCAAAATCTAATATGGCTATCAATTCCTAATAGGCCCCTATAGATGTACCAAGACCACTGTGGCCCTCGCCATTACGTGCGCGCGCCTCCGGGCCAAGTTCATTCTCTGTTTTAGGGGAGTTCCGTAGATACGGGGGCCGTACGGCTCAGTTTTTGTCGGCAGCCGTGAGGAACACATTACCCCAATAAGCTTCGGCTTACGGCGGGAGCAATATGACCTGGCCCGCCCCGCACCTTCAGTTTTCTCCGCCGATCGCTCACGGTACGCGCTTATCGCCTGCATTCAAGACAACTTGGACTCGTCCGTTTTGGCCAGGGCTTTTGTGGTGTTGGTAGATACCAACACCACAAACTAACTAGGCCTACAATATGCTTTAACAATGTTTAACATCCAAGTTAACGATGTGTTTGTCAAGTCGGTAGGCCAAAGTGAATCAAAACAAGAATTTAAACAGTCACACCACAATAATATTACCCTTGCATAGTCACACTCTCATGTTTGTACTGTAGCTTTCTGCTCTATACCTAGCCAAAGTAAAAGTGTACTAGGGTACCTACTGCATAGGTCTCGTAGCCGCTTCACCATCTTAAATTACTATATATTTAAATTTCATTTGAATACACCCACCCCCACACACAGAGCTCCGGCTCTAGGTAAGTATTCATCTTCTTTCTGGGCCCTAACTGGCTAAATATGAAATGTATAATAATTATGTTATTGAACTTAGGGATGTCAAAAAGCGTGTATTTCAGTAAACGTTTACACCCTACTCAAAAAAGCGTGTACACGTTTACGTCTTCAGGCGCTATATCTGTGTTTACTTTTAGGTTTTGATAGACATATATTCTACGTACATTACTTGTTTTCTGCATAATAATTGACCCCCACAAGCACCAAGTAATAAAGAGCCCTTCCGGAGTCCCAATTGATTCGAATTTTATTGAGTATGCCTACGGAAGACAACACTACAAGTCGAGAAGACGTATAATTTACGAGTTGCCGGATGGATGGGGAGGGGGGTGGGGAGAGTAGTCAGGCGGCTGACGTAGCGCTTGCTGCTCTGTGCACTGCCCGCGTGCCGCTTGCTGGCCAGTGGCCAGACGCACACTGCACAGAGCGATTGAAATGACGTGTCGAACTGTCGACTAGAGCCACTTGCTTTGTTCATTCATTGCCGACTACGATTTTCGATGACTCAACGCACCGAGGTGAATAGGAGAAGGGGTTCAAATAGGAGACTATTTCGCCGCTCGCGCTTAAATTGACTCACGAGAAAACATCGTTCGGCGGGTCGCACACAGGATAAAAATAGTAATTACATAAAAACGTTTACCGATCACGAAAAAACGGTACACGTGTACAC
Source organism: Sweltsa coloradensis (assembly GCA_024449915.1). Taxonomy (NCBI): domain Eukaryota; kingdom Metazoa; phylum Arthropoda; class Insecta; order Plecoptera; family Chloroperlidae; genus Sweltsa; species Sweltsa coloradensis. The sequence continues at coordinate 42,604 of JAMZAV010002445.1, read as the reverse complement.
GTTTACACGTACCATCCCTAATTGAACTGGAGATGAATAGATTTATCTTATATCTTAAATCAGTGGTTTTTATTTAAAATGTTATTTGGTTCCAATCTGAGGTAGGCCAAAATCAAAACATTGAAAATACCCTACTAAAGGGAAGGCCCAAATACAGACTTACTTGTTTTTGTGATGCTGTATGTCCGTTCAGTGTCCATGTTGTTTTATTCGAAGCACGAACAATATGACGGCAGATTATATAATTTGGTCCATCAGGATTAAATAGTTCAACTTCCACACTACCTTCAGCACAACCGTCTTTGACGTAGGATCCCACCTGGAAAGTGGAGATATTTTAGAGCCGCATGTCTTCTTAGAAGAAAACAAATAAGAAATGGATGTGCTGAGAATGGGTACCGGCCTAACAAGCCTTATTTTTAAAAGTTTCTACTCACTCAATGAATATCTCTCTGCATGAAATGTAATGTAACATAAATAGAAATACCTACTTATCTATTCATCAATCAATTATATATTACAGAGTTTGAGGCCTAGCTCAGTTATATTTCATTTTTTTTGTATGTTCATCCTAGATATTATTATTATTATTATTATTTAAGCTATGTTAATATTAAGAATTATTCACTTCACTCTACTATCTCTCTCATAAGAGGATAATGTGTGTATACTTATACTATGTATTGGTCAAGCAAATAAAAATTACTCTTACTCTTACTCTTACTCTATTTTAGACTAGAGTTTACATACCCTACATTTTCTGATTTAAAAAAAAATAGTAGCCTCACATGGTGGGAAAATAAAATCATGACAACAAAATTATGGTATATTTCACGATTTGGATGGTCGGGAAACACTCTCGTAGGTGGAATTGTTAATATTTAATACAATTCAGAAATTAAAAAATCCATCCCGACTGAATTGTATTAAATATTAAAATTATGGTAGTTTAGGCCTATAGGCCTACATATCAATTATCAACTAATTATTAGAGGTCATGGCTCCTGATTTTTTATTTTTATAAAAAAAAAATATTTATTTAATTTAAATTGGATTCATTTGATTTTATTTATTCCTTTGAATCGGTAGGCCTAAATGTCATGCTTGTTTTATTTTTTTTCTATAAATGGGCAGAATACTTTAATGTTTGAATTTTAGCAAGCTTAATAATTCAAGTGAGCAAGATGTGACCCATGCCTAATTCAAATTAAAAACAACTTATTGATCACAAATCATACGGGGGACTGGTCATTGTTTCTTAAAAGTAAACTCGTGCCCAATGTGATGCATAGAATTTATCAGCATATGCCTAGTATAGGGTAAACGATTTTGGATTTGTGTGTGAGTAGCGTAGTAATAATGTTTCATGATGAGATTTGTAGGATTTCACGACCTGTAGATGACTTCTGTACGATCCTTGGGCTGTTGCGTCGAGTCAATGATTAGGCGTCAAGCAGTGTCTCATCATCGACACGACGCAACAACCCAGAGTTTATTATTTTATTAGAGTCCACTAACATGTTCATTGTAGGCCTACATATGGGACATACACAAACCGGTTATAACAAAACACACATAATATTACACAAACAATAAACACACAAGAGTTAAATACATTTAGCACATTTGGAATTAAATTTAAATTGTTTGATTAAAATCAATATTACCCTGCTAGAGGCCCATTAAATTTAAAGAAGGCCTAGGCCTACTACCAATGACAAAAGTCTTGTTTTGGCGCTCCACGCTAAGAAGGCAGTTGCGCACGCTTTTAACGGGTGAATTGTAGCCATTCAGCAGGCCCCAATTTAAAATAACGATCGCTGATTGGCCCGTCGAAAGCGCACGCATCTGCTTTCTTAGCTTGGAGCGCCCTTTTGTTATGCCACTTAATGTAGGTGAATTGATCAATTTCTAACTAGAAATGTCAAAATAAAATCACTGGGCCAACACCAAAATATTATGTAAATTATAAATTAGGCACAGCCGCGATCATATATGTAAATTAAGGGGTCTAGCTAGAAGAAGCATCGTTATATTCACAGAACCATCACTTGATGACGTCATCTAACAGGCCATGGAAAACATGATGACCTTTTTTTACTTTAGCATTTGGTCTAATGGACTTTTAAACACTGGGCCTATCAACACAAGATTTATATTTTGATTCACCAAACACTGCATAACCTTAGCGCAGGGCTTCTTTCTAGTGTAGAAATCAATTAGGGCCAGTACTTCTAGTGAGAAAATAGGGCAAGCCGTCCACTCCTTGCATATCCGCTGGGTGCTAACTTAGTGTGACTTTAGAACAATTCCGAGATTTGTCGAATAAGCGTCAGTGAACAGTGATTACCCTTGATTTACTTCTGACGCTTAGTGTAGGCCTAGGCTTATATTAAAAGATTTGACGATTTGACATTTTTGTTTTGAAAGCAGACAGACCTAGGGATGCACAACGATAACATAAAAATAACAATACCTATCAATAGGTAATATATCAAACAAAAAAGTCAGTAAAAAAGACAAGACAGACCTGAATCTTTAAAAGATCTGTCAAGTTTTTGAGTGCAATGTATTGAGAGCAATGTCAGTTTTCAATGTTGGTTTAAACTTTAAATATTTTAGGAAGTTGAACACTTCCCAATACTGTAAAACACCATGCTACGAACCCGATCTGAACTTAGTTTCCCTTTGTTAATAAATTAATATTCATAGGCCTATACTTTATTTTTCCATATTGTCTTGTTAGGTAGGCTACTATCATAATCATTATTGTATGTAATAGATGACACATAAGTATTTGGAAGCTCCGCGGACTAACGCTAGGCTACTTATTTGTGAGTCCAAGTTTGTAGCCGATCAGGATAGGGTGACCAGACGTCCCGGTTTTCCCAAGACAGTCCTGGTTTTCAGTTACCTGTCTGGGTGTACCGAGAGACACCACCCGGGGACGGGTAATTATCCCGGTTTTCACACATAGGATGGTTTTATTATTTTATAGTCATTTTTCGGATTTCCACGTACTATCTTATTTCATTTTGTAATACTAAATATGTACGTAGTAATATGACACGTCACTTGTCCAAGACAGTGTAGTGGCATGTCAAACTAAGAGATGTATGTGTTGTTCTGTGTTGTGTTTTTTTACTGTTTGAGTGTTTGTGTTAGTCATCCGAGTGTAAAATGTGTAAGAGAAGGTGTGTGTTCAATGACAATTTGCAAAAGAGCTATCCTTTTATTAAAAAGGCTAATCTAGATAACAAAGTACAATGCACTATTTGCTAAGGTGTATTTTCAATAGATCACGGAGGCAAGATCGACATTAGGCCCTACCGTCAAATGAAAACGAAAAACAAAGAAGCGAACCTTGCCTCAATCAAAAGTGAGAAAATTCAAACTATTTTTCGCAAGAGAAAATGGGTCCAGACGAGGCCAAATTAGCAGCTGCTGAAGGAACATTTTCTTACCATACCGTGTTCGTGTGCACAATCACAGTTTTCGTTCAATATATTGTACGTCTGCGATAGTGCCACAACCATTTCAGTTCCATTGTTTCCTTGGCAATTATTACATTACAACAAGTATTTTGTGCCTTCCTTGAGCACTCGGATTGCTCTAAAAGCTATCTGGAGGACAGAAATACCCCAAAAAAATTGGGGCTTCGCCGGATAGTCCACTCAAGTCCATACTGATACTTATGTCGAGGTGTCCCAGTTTTTTGTTTTTGAAATATGGTCACCCTAGATCAGGATTATTTATAATCCTAATTATAATTTTTTTGTTAAAAAATACCCAAAATCATTCATTCAAAACTCAGAAATACACAATCACTCCACCAGACAAAAGAATAACATACACGTAATAGACCACAACCTCACATTATTTAGTAGAGGCCCTGTTTATGCTGCCACGCAAATATGGAACAAACTACCAACCCAAATAAAAAAGACCGACAATATTTCTAGATTTAAGTATGAACTGAAGAATGTATTATTAAAATACTCCTTCTATTCGGTCAAAGAGTTCCTAGAATGGGAGAAAATTACGATGTAACAGCTACAGACTAACCTAGACTGTTTAGGTTTAGATTGTTTGAGTAAATTAGCCCATTTAGCATAGGTAGGCCTAGTTTATAGGAATACAATAATGTACCTAGTTAAATATTAGTTATTTTATGTTAATTTTGAGAGCTTACTATAGGGTCTATGTGGACATGTATATTAGCTAATAGCTTATATTATGTATACCATCAACTGACTACGAGTAAATAAATAAATATCATTATTAATTAAAGTCTAATTTACTATTATTATTATTATTTATTCCAACATGACACAATCACATTGCTGGAGGTAAGAATTAGAGCATAGCCCCATAACACAAAGTTTCTTACCACCAGGACAATATACACAAAACAATAATAGAATATACAAAACACATAATAACTAGGCCACTTCGTGAACGCTTTTTCTAGTCGCGTTGATGGATGAGCTTTTTATTGGAATATTTATGTCCAATGATTACGTTTTTAAGTGGAATCTCATTACTTTTTCTATAGTTACTTGATACTACTTACACCAGTAAAAGGCTTATATTAAAACTTTTATTTCTTTGAATTTTGACAAACTTTTTCAACTTTTTCTTTCAAGAGGCACTACATCACCATAATCTTTATGTCAATGTAAAATATGAACGTTGTAGCCTCACCCGTTTGGTCAGAATCGGCCCAAATATCACGAAAATATCGTATTAAAAACCGGGGAAAAATCGTAGAAGTACGATTTCTTTAAGAAATATTTTTTTCAACTGTCTCTAAAATCATAATATATCTAATTACAGTGATTTTAAACGTTCCCATAAATTTTTATCAAATTCGGAGTAGCTGTTTGCCAAATATCACGAAAATATCACATTAATAGTTGAAAAAATCGTAAAAGTACGATAATCATAAGAAATATTTGATCGATTATACTCAAGAACGTTGCAGGTCTAAGTTCAGAGATTTCGAAGGTCCCCTCCAATTTTCATCAAGATCGCATATGCCGTTTGCCCGGTAGAGAGCGAACAAACAGACAAAAAACTAACAAAAAACAAAACACCCTAGCTATTTTTCTTGGGGTAACGAAGTGAAAAAAAATAAAAACGAAAGTGAAATTGAAATTGAAGTCTTCGCTTCGCTCATCCAACAATATACTCAATAATCTCAATATTAGAAAAAACACAAAATATCACAAAAAATTACTCCTAGATAACACACATAAATGTAATACAAAATGATGGCGAGTGTGAGTGTGAATTTGAGTGTGAATATGAGTGTATGTGTACATGTGAGTGAGTGGTATTCGTGTTAACTGGTATGATCTTGACTGTTCATTAAAGTTATTCTAAGGTCTCTCCGAAATTTATGAAAATCTTGTTCTGTGCGGACCTCAAAATAGCGACGTTAAAGGTTTTTGAAGGTTCATTTGGTGTCTGTGAACGTCAATGTCAGCTGCACGGCGACGAGTGCTCTCATGTAGGCCTACGCGTTTCAATGGACTGTACTCGCCTGAGTCACGTTGAACGTGTGAGTCAAGTTCACTGTTTGGGTCATATTCAACTCCTCGCAAGTTGTAGTTATTTATTGTGTAAACAAAAATAAGTAAAAAAACAACGATGGGGGATCAATTAACAAAAAATTGAGGGGGGTCCCGTTAATGAACAAGTACCTAATTTTTGTATTGAACTTTTGGGTTGGATTTTTGCTAAGAGAAATGGGTAATGACTATTAATATAAACCTAGTTAGCCTACAATCTACAAATGGGCATGAAGGACCTAGGTACAGGTAGACCTACCTTGCACTAGGTAAGTTAAGTACATGTTATTACTGTCCCTGTTTATAGGCCTAGGAGGCCTACTTATGGTCAGCATATTATGTTGCTGAATTGCAAACGTGTAGATTGTCGAGTGGCAAGACTTTTGTGTTATTTTATGCTAGGGTTATCTATAAAATAAATAATTGTAATGTTTTCTTCTGTCAGTTCTTTGACTGGCTAGCACTTTTAAACGTGAATCATTATCTTGATAGATATCTTGGATAATGTAGAGGAATATATTAACATTATATTCTATTCGGTTTGCGTAATTTTGACAATGACCTGGTTCAGTCGCAAATTGCTTTTTCCAGGATGCACAATGTCTCGGTCAGCCACCCGAGGCCTCCCGCTCAACCTTGTGTTATTGTCCGTGCGAGCAGGTAGTCGACGTCAGAGCGAGATATGAATGCGGCAACGGTCAGTGGAAGACTAAATCGCTCTTTAGAATAAATTTTTGCGGAACCTGATAAAATTATTCCTCAATCACTTGTCATGGTCGGACCAATCAAAGAAAAGCCGTGCAGAGAATCAGATCAGCCCAATCACGCCCTTTTTTACCCACCCACTTTCTGTCAGAGCTTCACGCTTGAATGACCTCAAAGGTAGACTTGAACCTTAATACATACCTAAGTACTATAACAAATAAGCATTCGCATTGAAGAAAAAAGTATTTAAATACCGTAACGTTGTAATAATAGTATACACTTCACTTACATTAGAACCACGGCCAACTGTTTTGGGTTTTCCTCCAAGGCCGAGCACAATTGCACACACAATAGTTGATTTTCCAGTGCCATTGGGCCCAATTATTAAGTTTAAATTTCGCCCTGGCCGAATCTCAACACTCTTGTAAGTCCTGGAAGCAACAAAATTAGTGCATACAGATGAGGTGGTCCGATCTTAGACAACAATCACTTCATAGAGAGAGACTCGATGCTTATGTTCCACACCGTACGGGAGAATAAGCCATATTGCAGAGACTGGGTGTTCGGTTTGGCGCGGTCGTTTAACCGGTTCTCACTCGAACACCAAAGTTAAGCAACATCGAGCGTGGTCAGGGGTTGAGTGGGTGAACGCTCTGCCCTGAAACACACGTATACCGCTGGCTAGAGCACACGAGGGTTCAAAACCTTGTGTGACGGCTGACGGCTTCGTTCTCCTTGACGTCTGCTCGGCAGTCCGGGTTAGTGGAGGAACCTATGACTGTCGAAGTTACACCGTCCTTTCGAATGGAACGTAAAGCCGTTATCAGATTATCACAATGGTGTTGGTAAGCCAAAGAACATGATGGCTATTCCTGAGTTTGGTAGAGACGCAAACGGGACGGGACTATTCTTTTCATAACTTATTTAATTTTTAAAAGCTTGTTTTTGTTTTATCCTGTAATAATGAATGACGGCATAATATTAAACACGTAATAATATTTAGAGTTGGACGCCCAAGAGATAGATGGAGGGACCAAATAAAATGGAATGTTGAAGGAAGAGGGAAATCATGAGAGAGAATTAATGAAGAAAAAAGATGGGAGGATAGAAATAAATGGAGAGAACTGGTAGAAATGCCTGTCATAGAAGACATCGAAAAAGATGAGGAGAGGTGCTGAGCCTGGCTAGCAAGCACTGAAAGTCCACAGCCCGAGAAACTGGTGATACATCACCCCTCGCCCTTCATTGGAGAAAAACAGTGTTAAAAACATGGGGCACTCCATCCGAACAGGAACAAGTGCCAGTAGGGGTAGGCTAGGCTACCTATCATATCATGTGACGGGGAACCGATCAGAGTACTGAACGTATCAACAACACAACACACAGCACTCAACGTAAGATTAATGTCTGTGTATAATCTTACATTTGAACGTAAAATGTACTGCAAATAAATCTTTGGTTCAGTGGTGTGATTGTTCATTTGTATCACGTGATAATCAAACATAGGAATTGTGTTCTAACGTTCGCTGCGGACATATCCAATAAAAAAAAATCCCAACCTTTTAACGTCTCTACTTAAAATATAAAGGACTTTCATTTCAATCGAAAAGGATTTTTATCAAAAACTTAAAGAATAGAATGAAAAAAAGAAACACCTCGACGGGGATTTGAACCAACGAACCTTCACACAGAAGTCAAACCCGCTAGGCCCCCTACCATCATATCAAACCGCACTGTGATCGAAGTATTTTTTTTTTAATTATAGCACATTAGCTAATTTAGTAGTATTACAATACAAGACATAGAAGTAGAACACAAATTTAAAACAATACAGAGCATACAATGGTTACAGTGAATGTTACAGTAAAATGTACATGAACAAATCAAAAACTATATATAATGTACACACTACTACACATGAATATATCCTACAAACAAACATCAAATATTACTATACAATATTGTAATACATTTTATTACGGATATCGAAACATAACCTTAAAAATATTCTACAGTGGATGTACACTACACTGTGTACCCATTTATCCGACAAGTTCATATAGGAACTAGTGGGATATAAGGCAATTCAATCTAGATTAAAACCCTGGGCACAAAATATAGTGTCATTTGTATATATAATACTTTATGTTGTTAGTATATTCTGTATTTGGAATTGAACCGGAATTTGAAGTGTACACTCACAACTTGGGTCTAATTATCCCAGAATCCCCTTTTCACATGGGGAAGAGGCATTAGGCTAGCTTTGTCCTTAATTAATTTACAGCATAGCCTTCTAAAACTATGGACAGAAGAATCATCTCTTCTTTTCAATGGAATTTTATTAAAAATTTGAATACTTTTTCCGAAAATCGAGTTATCACCATATTTAGTAGACGTTCTCTTAATGTCAGTTGCTTGTTTTATTTTTGATCTGGTATTGTACACGTGAGGAAAATCACATTTCCGGATATTATTAGCCAGATAATCTGGTACCAGACCTTTATGCATCCTAAATATAAATGTTAAGGTATTTAACAATATCCTGTCTCTTATTTTTAACCAAGATATTGCTTTGTACATATCACTTATTGGTGTGTATCTATTCACCTGTAGGATGAATCTTACAGCTTTGTTTTGTTGTTTTTGCAGGGCCTCTATTTCATTTTTATTTAAAAGAAATAGGATACTGCTACAGTAATCAATGTGTGGGGCAACAATAGGGAATATTCCACTTACTATTTTATAGTTTATTTTAATTCTTATAAATGTCTTAATAGTCACTGCACTTTTTTTATTTAAAAAAAATGTATTTTGAGTAATTTAAAAAAGAAGTAAATTGGACCCCCAGTTTGCGCGCCAAAAACGAGCGTGCGCCATCTTTGGACGGTACTACGCCATAACTGTGTTGAGTCAAGGCCAATTAGAAACTAAATGTACGTATATTTGTACATATTTACATACCGGTACAGACGGCGGTGCTCGCCCATCCGCTCAACAACAAACACAACTCCACAGCCACTTAAACGATGTACATTTTCACCGAATTTTCTTTTTCTTTTTTCGTATCTGACAGGAGATTTCGCGAGATCATTGTGATAAAGAATTACGAGCATTTTGTCTTGAATTTTTGCACAGCCTAGGACTATCATGCTATTCTTTATCTACAATAGGCTTTAATAAGTCATCAAAGTAAGGTTTTTGTGTGGGATATGTGTCAGAACATGGACGTGCAGGCCTAGTGTTGGCAAGCTAAGCCAAGGGCTTGTCAAGTGAGTAATTTTAGTATTCACATACCAAGGCCTATATCCTACAGGAACGATTAGCCTAGACTGTTGTATTATAAATAATTTTCTACGCCTAGGCCTAGACCTAGGACTGTTTCAGTTTTGTTTTTTGATTGCAATGTCAACTTTTCTCGTTTTCTGGCTAGGCGTTCAATGTAAAATGTCCGCCATCTGTTTACATTACTGTAGGCTACGCTAGGCGCTGCTTTGTTTAAAACACCGCCGTCTGGATGTATGTATGTATGTGTATCCAGACGGCGTTGGTTCAACACAGTTCTGACGTCATAGCCGTTTTTGCCGCTCTTAGAATATTTAAAAAAATACTGTTTTTAAAACGGCTATAAATTATTGGATTATTATTTCACGGAAAAACAAAGTACATGTTTGCAATCGGAACGAGACACTTCTTCTAAAAAATCTATTTGTACAGTATTTGACGGAAGTGGAATATTCCCTATTGATTGGATGAGCATAGCGAGCGAAGCGAAGATTCCATTTCACTACACTGAAGAAAAAAATCCGGAATGTTTTTTATTCTTTCTTTCTTTTTTTGTATTTTTGTCTGTTCGTTAGCACGATTCCGGCTAAACCGACACTCCAATTGCGATGAAATTTTCTGGAGGCCTTCGAAATCTCTGAACTTAGAATTGCACGATTCGAAAAATCGATCAAAAAATTATTTCTCGTGAAAATCGCAATTTTACGATTTATTTTGATTTTTTTTTTAATTCTTCGACTTATAACACCTACATGCTTTATCCGATTGTAATGATTTTTTCACAGAACCTTAATTTTATGAATTATTATTATCGTGTGAAATTTCAGCGCAATCAAACAATTTATTTCTCTTAATAATTGCAATTTTACAATTTTGCTATGGTGCTGGGATAATGCTAAGGCTTTTACAATTTTCATTTTTTTTTAAAGTGAAAGGTGTTCAAGATTAAAAAACAATACATCTAAACATTTACCAGACGGATTTTATAATTTTTGTTTTGTTTGATAAATATGATTTTTTCCCTTTGCATTGTTTGAAAATGTATGTTTTTTGTGAAAAACCTATATTTCCCATATTTTAAATAAAAAACTATAAATGTCATCAAAAAAGTGTCCGGTGAATTTGTCAGAATAAGACTTGTGAGCACATTAAAAAAGAAATTATCCTTTCAAAGTAGGAACAATTGTTAGCAAATGTGCTAGAATAAAAGTTTTGAGGTAATAACATTTTAAGTTTATTTATGTTGTTTTTTGGTAAAACAACAGAAAATCCGCATAACACTTGGCAACTCAATGCACCAATTACGCTCATCCAACAACGCGGCGGGATTTAAGCGTTTTCCTAGTTGATACAATTTAATTTTTGAATCTATGCTGAGGCACCTGCTAATTCTTCTAATAAATCCTACTTTGCTCTAAAACTTCCTTAGTAGGTATGTAACCACCATGGCTTTTAAAATTTAGTTCTGGATCAAGTATTACTCCCAGATACTTGACTTGGGTAGCAACCTTGATTTCTACACTATCTATATATCGAAAGTCGCTGTGTGTGGCTCGTTGGTCTTGTGGTTAGCGTATCTGCTTCCAATGCAGAAGCTCCAGGGTTCGATTCCCGCTAAAGTCAGAAGTTTTTTAACTTCTGATTTGGACTTAAGTCCATCAGTTCTTGTCTTAGGAGTTTGTAAACGGTGACTTTGGAGCTGTCCTAGCAACGAAGCACATAATAAATTTCAGAGTTGTTCTGAATCGGCCTTGTTGATTCTGGCGTTGATTCGCGGGTGTTCGCACTGTCCATACCACTGATTGCTGTATTTCCTATTAAAAATATCGATCTTTGGTTGCTTATCGCTCACTCGTCGATTGCGTCGGGGCCTGCAAGGTTGGCTTGGTCGCTTTGATTTAAAGTTCCCCACTGAAAATCAGTTATATAACTGAGTGGGTAGACTCTAAATAAAATTTATTATTATTATTTTATTATTATAAACATAACTAGTGAACTGGTTGAACGTAAAAATAATTTCTTGCCATTCTTACGTTCAATCGTAAAAATATAGCCTAAGCCTACAATCCAAATTCTTAGGTTTTAACGTAAGAATATAGGCTACACTCCGAAGATTAATTTGCAGTAGGCCTAGGCCTAAATTTTACGTTTGAACTCAAGATTAGGGTAGGCCTATACGCGTTTCCAAGCAAAGATAGATGGCAACACTAAAATGCAACATGTCGGCCTGATCGGTGATAGAGACGAGCTGCTTACGACGGGCGCTGTATATTCAGTTGGGTTCACTCGATTTTTGTTACATTTCTGATCATTTGCGAAAATGATGTTGATTAGACCTATGCCATATCGTCCGCGTATTTAGTAGTAAAATTCGCAAGTTTTGGAGATCGGCTTTATTAAAAATAAATTACAACAAATAATTGAGATTATTTGACGATAGCTCGTAAAAAACAAACCACACTGTTAGGCCTAAACTATTAACAGAAACAAGTGTATCAAATAATGTTGAATGATGAAGATCGATAATATTTTGCCAAGTTATTGTTGCCTAATACTAATAATTTCAATAGGCCTAATTTATGTACTCTTTCGGTTGGGAATGGCCAACTTTTCACCACTGTTTTTTCAACTATAAATGACGAAAAACCACTGTAAGCACGGAATTAATATAAAAGTAATAATTGTGAACAATTTATTAATATTCACTCAACTGAAAATGTACAATGTGATGTGTTTACAAACACAAACCTCGGCTCGCCGCCATTGCTCAGTTCTCACTTCTTACCACGATCGGTCGGTCGCTGTCTTGTCTTGTGTGTCAATGCGTCGTGTGTAATGTTATTTAATTTTGTTTATAAAACAACATGAAATGAAACTTGAGAGTGCTTTTTTTCATTAAATACAACTAAGCCTACAAATATAAAATATGAATCATTTAGTGGTTTTGCAACGTTTTTGAGAAGAAAAAAAAAGAGTGGTGAAAAGTTGGCCATCCCCAACCGAAAGAGTAGGCCTACCTAGGCCTACCCTAATTAGACGAGTGAGCGCAGCAAACGTAGTGATCTCCATTCAACTTAAACGGCACTTATTTCTGTTATTCTGCGTGCGTGTGTGTGTGTACGTTGAAAATCAGCCGAATCGCTGAACAGATTGCGCTGAAATTTTAAACAGACATCCGGTACGAGTTTATTGAGAACTGCTAACAAAATCAGCAAGATCCATTGCGATTTAAACCTACAAGAAATAATAAATTGAAAAATAGGCTTCCAATGTTTAGAAATTATTTTAACGACAATGGTTTAGATTTTGAAAAGATATTTTTTGTTTGTTATTTACCTGGCTGTGAAATGCCGTGCCCATGCAAGGTCTATCAAATGTTGAACGTCAAGGAAACCCCAAATTCCGCTTGTAGATTGAGTAAACCTTGCAATATTTACACGTATTTCGTACTGGCTATGTTTTGCATAGTATTGTCACAGATGACAGACTACACTGCGTTATATGCATTTCAAAACATGTTTAATAATTTTTTAAATACCATCTAGATATGACAAAATCTTTCCCGACCAGGGGATTGAACCCACGTCTCCCACATTTTGGCTATAAGGGCGCTTTAGCCAACTAGACTTGGGAAACGCCATGAAGTCGTTGTTAGACGAATGAGCGAGTCATGTGTTGAGTACCCGGGAACATTTGCATTTAAGTTTGTTTGATAATTATTTTCGTATAAATAATAGTTTTTTTAAGTTTAGTTGGTATACGGGCGCGTCAACTGTAAGGCCATAATGCGCCTCTCTAGCTAGGCTAGAGAGGCCTAAGGTAAGGGGAAGAAAAGTAATGTTACCGGGTACTCAACACATGGCTGGCTCACTTACTCGTTTAACAATGACTTTGGCGTTTCCCTAGTTTACTTTACTTGATATCCAAAAATCAAAAGATCTTCTAGCAAATTATAGCCCTACACTTGTTTTGCACTTTTTCTACTTCCTTTTACAATGTGAACGCAATCGGAGTAGGCCTATATATTTATCTACGGAAACATTTAGGACTGCCGACTGATGGCCTATTTTTATTTGTTTTGTATAGCCTATATATAATGGCATGACGCGTCATTCTGCAGACAGCTATAAAATCTTGTAGGTCATATCATTATTCATTATACTACTTATTCTATGATAATATAAATTGTATTATTATGATATTATGTAGGCCTACGGTATATTAAGTAATAAATGAACAATAACGATAAACGGTATATTTAGGTGTAGGCCTACATTATATAAGGTTGAAAAGGAGTTGGGACTTGTGCATGAGCCCTAATACAATTAATAGACATTATTTTTGTTATTGTTTTGTTTTTATTATCATTGTGACTTTATTGGATGAGCGTGCGTAGCGAGCGAAGCGAAGATTCCATTTCACTACACTGGAGAAAAAAATCCGGAATGTTTTACTTTTTTTCTGTTTGTATTATTGTGTTTGTTAACACGATTCCGGCTATTAAACCGATACTCCAATTACGATGAAATTTTATGGAGGCCTTCGAAATCTCTAAACTTAGAATTGCCACGTTTTTTAGCGTAATCGGAAAATTATTTCCCATTAAAATCGCCATTTTACAATTTTTTTCGATTTAAAAAAAATTTCTTCGACTTAGCCCTATGGCCTAGGCCTAACAACTAGGCTACCGGTACATTTTTTATTAGATTGTAATGATTTTTTCACAGAACCTTAATTTTATGAATTAATATATATTCGTGTGAAATTTGAGCGCAATCAAAATATGTTTTATTATGAAAATCGCAATTTTACGATTTTTACGATTTTTAAAACATTTCTTCGACTTTTAACACCTCCTACGCATTATCCGATTGTAATGATTTTTTCACAGACACTTAATTTTATGAATTCATATATTGGGGTGAAATTTGAACGCAATCGAAATATAATTTCTGGTGAAAATCGCAATTTTACACTTTTTTCATTAAAAAAAAATTCTTCGACTTATAACACCTAGGCCCTACTTGCTTTAGGTATCCGATTGTAGGCTAATGATTTTTTTACAGAACCTTAATTTTATGAATTAATATATTGGTGTGAAATTTGAGCGCAATTAAAAAATAATTTCTCATGAAAATCCCCATTTTACGCTTTTTTTCGTTTAAAAAAAATTACGCTCATCCAACAACGCGCCTGAAAAAGCGTTTGCGAAGCTTCCTAGTTTATATATAGGAACAAGGGTAGTATGATGGAATAGCTAATTTTGCACCAATTGTTGTCAAGTTGTTGTTCAAAACCATGCAAAATCACTAGTAAATTAAAAATATACACGCGGAAACCCACTTTTACTGACAATTAAAAAAAAAAAAACATGAAAAAACGCAGCGAGGAGTGACGCGGCCTAGGGCTAGGCCTACCTGCCGAGATGTTGTGCTCACTGCAAATAACCTTACAAGAACATAATAAAAAAATCCAAAATAGAATCATGTTTTTGCTGTTATAGGCCTAGTAAAAAAAAAAAAAATCAAAACCATTAACATCGCTATAAGGGTCATTCTCAAACGTAATGAACATATTGAAAAAAATGCTTGCAAGAAAAAATTATAACATAAAATTGGATGCCTCCTTTAACAATACATTATCCAATAATTTGTTCTTACAGCCCTAAAAGGGTTTATCTAAAAAAACAAAAATGTTTTACATACTTGTAAGCATTTTCATCAATCCAAGTGTACGAAAATGTCATGACTGTTACCGGACATAAAAGTGACAATTGATGTAAGAAGTTATTTATTAAATCTATATTCATGTGCACAATAGTTTTAGTTACATTATCACACAAAACTAATACATTCAATAAAATATACATTTTTATTTTAATCACTTTTTACCAAAATGTCAAGAATGTTACTCAAATTTCAAAACCTGGTAATTAACTTACTAATAATGGACAAATGGCAAATCAAATTTTATCGAGATCACTGTTAGCAATGAAGTATTAATATTATAAATAATATTAAAAATGTGATTCAGTTATTTTAAACTTTAAATAAGACTTAATTTAATAACTAGCTCGGGTAACGGTGTTGACAAAAAGTAACAGTCTTGACAAAAAAGTTACTTTTCTAACAGTAATAATTTTTTTCTAAGATCATGTTGCTTGTTAGTGTACAAATCAGTCAACCTAAAGATAAAATACATCTAATCCAACAAGTTTGTGTTGATTTTAAAGTAAAGAGACACTACGGGTAACGAACGGTCTTGACAAAAAGTAACATTCTTGACAATGTGATCACTGAAAATCAATAAAAACAAGTGTTTTGTTACTTTTGAGTATGGCAATGAATTACAACCTCTCCCTTCAAAACACATCTACAGTTGCAGGAAATTAATGCAGTAATCCACGATGCCCTTGGTAATGTTACTTTTTGAAAGTAACATACCTGACAAGTAACGGTCATGACATTTTTATATTCATAAATAAATATCAGTACAAATGCCATGTGCATAAAAGTAGGGTTGTGTTTTCTAGGATTTGGAACTTGATTGTAATGTGATTATAGTAGTGTTCAATCAAAGATAAAATTAAAAATTAATGATCTTAACTTGGTAACATTCATGACCAATAATTAAAATACTCGCCATTTATTTGTTCCCTTCTCAATTTTAACAGATATCATTGAAAAATCAAACAAACTTCAATAGTGTCATATCATGGACTCTTGTTCTTGTTCTTCTTCATTGATCCACTGCCTTCTACACTTTATTTTTATTTATTTTTTGCACGGTAACGGTCATGACATCAATATTATTAGGCCTACCACAGTGGGGACGAACACTCCTTACTTGATATTTCTTGGAAAATGTTATTATATAAAAATGTCTTAAACATCGATTACTTAATTATTATTTCTGCTTTCATTTTTTTCACCAAGGGATTAAAATAGTATTAAGTGAAAAATCCAAACAGCTTACTGAAACACTTCTGGTTTTGTGGATAGGGACATAGGTTTTAGCACATTTTGCATTACGTAATAGTGAATTAAAGATCGGCCTTACAAGATAGAAGTGCAAAAATTCATGGAGCTAATAAAAACTATAAGTATTCTGAAAATGTACAACCAAAATTTATGCAAATCAATATCTTGATCTAAAAAAAAAATAATATTAAGGTGGGACAGCACAAGGGTCATTTTATTTGAGAATGACCCATAAAACGAAAGTCCTTTTGTGGTGAAAGTCATTTATATTTAAAATAGCGACGTAAAAGGCTTTGTAGGTGGAGAATTTTAGTGAAAAAGGTTGGTAGGCCTAGTAAGTAGAGTCAAGACGTAAATAGCAAACATGGCGACCAAATAACAGTGAAATGAGCGAGTGTTTGTGTTGAATCTGTGTAGGCCTATATTATTCTATATTTATAATAATTGGTATATTTTCAGAGTGATTAGTAAAAATAAATTGTTAATAGAGTAGGAATCACACAACTTTGAATGACCTTTTGACACTGTTCGGCGGCCATTTTTCATGTGAACCACTTGAACAAAATTGGAGGTCTAATTAAAAGTGTACTTTTAACAAAATTAATGAATTATACACGGTGCATTATTAAATAAAAATACTAAATTATTGTTTAAAAGATTAATTTAATGTAATCTGGACGATCAAATTCATTGAAAGTAATAAATAACAAACAAATGTCAAGTCGTTATTCGTTTTCACAGTTGACAACAATGGTTTTATTTTATTGACCAATGAGCGATCTTCCCAATACCACTTTCATACAATCAGCTAAAATATTACTAAAGGCCTGTCATCTGCACAGAACAGATAGGCCTTGGATAGGCCCTAGCCTACGTCGTCTGCTTTAATCTTGTTTCTGACTAATTTCTTTACTTGGTTGCTCTTCTGAGTTCTGGGCTTGACTATTTATTAATAAATAATATTTTAATGTTATGTAGGCATAGCCTAAGTATTGATTAATTGAGTAGGTCTATCAATTGTCTGATGTTGAAGTAAAGTAGGTCTTTGTCACTAAGCCATGCACTAATAGGGCCCGCGGGAAAAACACAGTCTAGTAAGCCAACCAATTAGGTAGGGCCTAGGTACCTAAACAGTAGGACCTAAATACGTACAAGACAACGGTTATAGACATAAGGCTTTTAGAAAAAAATACTTTTAATATTCCTCTTAGGGGGTAGGGCTATCAATACTAGGCCTAGGCCTAGGCTACACTACCTGAGTTGGGCCGATGCTAGGCTACGCGTAGCCTTAGGCTAGGCCTAGTTTCCCCAAATTGAACACATATCACAAGAATTTCCCTGTTTTATCAATGTAGGACTAGATCTAGCTAGCCTAGGCTGCATCATAGATAGGCTGCATATTAAAGCAAGGCCTAGGCTTTTGCCCCCCCCCCCCCCCCCCGCAACCAGGGTTGAGAAATTTTGCCCAGCCCCAAAAAACCCGGCGGGTTTTTCAACCAAAAACCCACTTGAAAAAAACCAGTACAAAGTGGGTTTTTGGGGTTTTTGAGTAAAACACACTAATAGATTCATATTAATTATTTATTACAAGAAACTGAAACAAAGTCAAAGTATAAGTTTAAGTACACTACACAAATTCCAAATAATAATCAATGCATAGGCCTAGGAATTGCTTATTATTACTCATTTCTTGAATTTGTATTTAAATTAAAAACTTTTTTTTAATGTTGCTAATCAATGTATGTTGTTTTTATTCTGTGTCTTTGTGGCAGTTGTATTTGTAGAACAGAGTTTTGTTTTTCTTGAAAAATAAAAGTTTCTCTCTCTCGTAGGCCTATCCTAGGACTAATGAAATATTTCAAGATAATGATAATTAAATTGAAACTGAACATCTTATAGGCTATTCATTATGCGAATTCAAATTTAAGCGCTAACCGAGATGCCTTAACCTCTAAAAAAAAATGCATCACTAGGTCACTGCTAATTAAAACAAAACTTATTTTATTTCCTACTAGGCCTACCTAATATTTTTGTGTATAGGCATAGGCCTACTTTAAAAAATTAACCAATAATAAGGCAAAAGTGCAAAATAGACATTTTACACATATTTAGCTTGAAATTTCC
Source organism: Sweltsa coloradensis (assembly GCA_024449915.1). NCBI lineage: Eukaryota > Metazoa > Arthropoda > Insecta > Plecoptera > Chloroperlidae > Sweltsa > Sweltsa coloradensis. The sequence continues at coordinate 23,940 of JAMZAV010002445.1, read as the reverse complement.
GAAAACCCAGAAAACCTGCCAAAAACCCAAAAACCCCAAAAACCCTGAAAAAACCCGCCCGGGTTGGGTTTTTTCAGAAAAACCCGGGTTTTTCTCAACCCTGCCCGCAACCACCAAAGAGAAATTGCATAGACTAGGCTTGGCCCTAGGCTAGGCTAGAACGAAGTGTAGGCCTATAATAGTATCCTTGCCCTAGGGCCTAGTTCAATTTTTATGCAAATAGAATTGTGTTGATTAAAATAAAATAACAATGATATAAGACAAAGAATTTTAATATCCAAAACAACTCAGTGACAAAACATAACACGCAATGACAGTATCCTAATGAAACATAACCTCCAACGTTTGGAATGGTCTGTTGACATACACCTAGTTCGTCACTTCGCCACAAGCACGCATCGCACGGAGTAGAAAAATGATGCTAGCAATTTTATTTCTCCTGTGTTGGTTATGCCGATTTAAACAAATGCAACTTTGAAGGTCGTTCAATCTTGGCTGAATCCTACTCTAATGAGTTCTTCTTCATTTGTTTCTCATTTGAAGTTGTTTTTTTATTGTTTTTCTTTGAAAAAAAAACAGTGTTGAAAAGTTGGACCGCACCAACTGAACTTGGCCTACCTAGTAACAAAACGACCGATTCAAGCAAACTAAAAGTGATTAAATAAGTTTACAAACTACTTTCCGCGGCCAAAAACCAAGTAAATACATAATAATATGCAGTTAGAAAAAGGAAAATCATAAATTGGTAATTATGAACAATTCCGTATTATTGTCAAATTAGAAAAATAACTTTCAAAAAGGCTTTACTAAGCATCACTAGTCGACATATTAACGTTTCAAAACGGCGCTTACCTTAGAAATGTGTAAAAAGTAGGAAAAACTTCAGTGTCACCTGCAAGGCTGTATGCCCAAGTGGTGAACTAACCTCGCCACGGCGCTTGCGCAACCCCCGCCCCCCAAACCCCCTAACCTACTTTTCCCAGCAAAAATCCACTGGTAATTAAACAAATTACCTCAATTATAGTATAGTTGAAACTTTACAATGCCAACCCGCGTAGGCGGGAATATGGAAAAATGAACACAGATTGAACACGTAAACACTCGGGACATTTCACTGTTGTTGGTTCACTATGTTTGACATTAACATCTTGCTTTTACGTAGTACCAACCTTTTGCACTAAAATACTCAACCTACAAAACCTTTAACGTCGCTATTTAAATATAAAGGACATTCAACGCAACATGACTTTCGTTAAAAATAGTGACGTTAAAGGCCGGTTTGAAGGTTTTTTGTTACTATAACACCAGAAATGTGATGATTCTATTTTGGATTTTTAAATTATGTTATTGTAAGGTAGGCTACTTGCAGTGAGTACAACATCTCAGCACGGTAGGCCTATAGGCTGCGTCACTCCTCGCCACTTATAGTTCATGTTTTTCAACTTTTTACACATTTCCAAGGTAAGCGCCGTTGTGAAACATTAATATGTTGACCAGTGATGCTTAGTAGAGCCTTTTTGAAAGTTATTTTTCAAATTTGACAATAATACAGAATTGTTCATATTTACCCATAAATTTAATACAAAATAAATATTTTCGTCAAATTACCCTTAGGCCTATACCAGGAGTTTTGCCGAAAATAGAAAATGCGGTAAGATTGGCCCCACACAAAGTACGGAACTCTTTCGGATGGTATCTAATAAAAAATATCCTAGAACTAGGCCTGGCGCGGCAGGTAACTAGGCGGAAAGGTCGACTAACCTAACGCAAAGTAGTTTTGTAACGGAAAGGATTTCGGGTGCGTATGTTTTCATTGAAAAGAACAAGTGTTGAAAAGTTGGGGCATACCATCTGAAAGAGTGCCCAAAGGGCAAATTATACAGCGATTTTTTTCGTCCAGCGATAAGCCTAGCCTAAGGCCCTAGGCCTAAGCTAGGCCTAAGCTAGGGCCTACCATTTTCGGTGGGTTTGGGAGTTGGGACCTGCAAATGCCCGGGGAAGGCGGAACTCTTTCGGTTGGTATGGACAGTTTTTGATCAGTAGGTACTTTAGATTTAAAATAGCAACGTTAAAGGTTTTGTAGGTACTTTAATTTAAAATAGCGACGTTAAAGGTTTTGTAGGTACACATAAAAAAAACGCAGTGGATATTCGCACGGTCAGCCGTACGACTAGTACAAAATTATTCAAACGGTCAGCCGTACGATACCACCTAACTAGGCCAATAGCTTCACATATCACAACTGGTGCATTGTGGCAGAGTGGTAGCGCGTCCGAATTCTATGCGAAAGGTCGGCGGTTCAAATTTTCGTTTGGTCGTTTTTTTTTCGCAGTGGATATTCGCACGGTCAGCCGTACGACTAGTACAAAATTATCCAAACGGTCAGCCGTACGATACCACCTAACTAGGCCAATAGCTTCACATATCACAGTGCATTGTGGCAGAGTGGTAGCGCGTCCGAATTCTTTGCGAAAGGTCGGCGGTTCAAATTTTTGTTTGGTCTTTTTTTTTACCATTCTATTTGCCATTTGGGTCCATGTTTTTTCTGCAAATGATTTCACTACATTCGGCCCCGTCGCAAACACAATTCTAGATGATAAAAGCGTTTAAAAAGTGCTAGGCCTAGGCCTATTTTAAGGAAAAGCCTTATCTCTACACAACACCTCGACGTATAGGTAGGCAGCCTAAAAAGGACTTTTGTTTAAAATAGAAACGTTAAAGGTCTTGGAAGGTTTTTTGTTGTTAATAATGGCCATGCAGGAGGGGTAAGGGGGAAAGGAAGCAAGGGGTTAAGGTTATGACTGTTAATTGTAGGAGTATTAGGGGAGGGGAAAGAGTTGAAAAGCTGTGGGGTCTGATTGAGGTATATGAGCCTGATGTGATTGTGTGTGTGTGAATGATTTAAGGGGAATAAGTATGGGGGGGGTGTGATGATAGTTTGTAGGCATGAGCTTAGGGGGAGACTGTTGTGGTCAGATGAGGTGGTTGAGATGCTGGGTGTTAGGGTTACCTTGGGGAGGGGAGCTTCCATGGATGTGGTAGGCGTGTATAGACCTAGTGATAATGGGGAATTGGAGGTTTTAAATAAGTAGAGGAGGTAGTAGTGCGTAGTAAGGATAGAGTGTTGGTTATAGCAGGGGATCTAAACTTGCCCGGGGTGCATTGGGAAGGGGGGAGAGAGGATGTAGGAGGTAGGAAGCAGGAGTGGGCTTGTATTGTAGTTAATGAGGGCCCGAGGGGTTTATACAGGCTGTAGGGGAGGGTACAAGGGACACCGGAAGGGGGGAAAATAATATTTTAGATGTAATATTAGTTAGGCCGGAAGAGGTTTTAGTCAGGTCCGAGGTTGTAGAGGGGATAAGTGACCACAGAGTCCCAATAGTTGAGTTAGCGTTAGTAGGGCATGGTGACGAGGGAGGTGGGGATCAAATTGGGGGTAAGTTGATAAGGCGGTATGATAGGGCAGATGTTCAAGGGTTGCAAGAAGAATTAGGAAGAATGTATGAGGAGTGGTCTCGGGAGGAAAGGGGGTAAATGAGATGTGGGAAAGTTTTCTAGATATATTTAGGGCTCTTTTGGAAAGGTTTGTACCACAGGTAGCAAAAAGGGAAAATGGGGATCCGGTTTATTACAATAGAAGAATTAGATGGTTGAAGAGAAAATGTAGGAGCGTGTATGGGAAGTATCGGAGGACTGGGAGGGGTAAGAAAAAGCTTAAGGAATGGGAGGAGATACTTGATAGGGCTAAGGTTGACGCTAGGGACGATTATATGATGAGGTTAATGGATGGGGACCGGGGAATTAGGGACAGCGGGACAAGTTTATACAAGCACTTAAGGGGACAAAAAGGACGGGTGGCAATACCTACTCTTAAGGGGGAGGGGGAAAGGATATACGTTAGCGACCAGGATAAGGCGGAGGCTTTAAATTCCTATTATGGGGGGTGTTTCAGGAGAATAGGGATACAGGAGAGCAGTGGCAAGGGGAAAAGGGGGGACACCCCACTCACAATTTCGGATAGGGATGTAAAGAGGGTGTTGGGCAAGATGGTTGTAGGAAAGGCTCCAGGGCAGGACGGCTTGGGGTGCAGATTTTTTAAAATTGGGGGTGATGCCGCGGTAAGATTTCTAGGGGATGTATGTAGAAAGTCTTTAAGTGAGGGTAAGATCCCTGAAGGTTGGAGGGAGGGACTCGTGGTGCCAATTCATAAGGGGGGCGATAGATGTACAATAGGAAATTATAGGCCAGTTAGCTTGACTTCAGTAGGGAGCAAAATTATGGAGAGGGTAGTTGCAGACTATGTTAGGAACTCATTGGAAGGGGAGGCGTGGTTCACGGATGCTCAACATGGTTTCTGGGAAGGTTTTTCTTGTGACACTCAACTGGTAGGATTAGGGGAGATGTGGGTAATGGGGAACACTTTTTGAATGTTTTCACTTTGGTAATTAATTGTAATTTTGTGGTTAACTTTTTTCAACTGAGATTTTTTGCAAAAAGTTTGTGGGGGTATATCCTTTAGTACTGTGGGAATTATAAACTTTGTTTTTAAATCCAGAATAAGCAAGGTAATTTTTAAAAAAATACGAGTTTGTTCCTCATTACCCTAGCTCCGAGGGTAATGGGGAACAAGCCTTGCTATAGCCATAGGGTCGTGTTGTAAAATATTTGGGGTAATCAGGAACATAGAGCTTGACGCCACAATTCCATTGCAATTTGCCAAAATAAAATGTGACAATAAATGGAAATTTTACGGGTAATTGAACAATGAAAAATACTTTATCTGGGAAACACCCTGGAAACAGGGGTAACAATAGTTAAAACTAATGACAATGAAAACAAAAAACATTTTGATATTAGCTTTCACTTATTTTTATGGTCATTATGTAAGCAGCTTACATAATATTAGATGAGTCTTTGTAAAAATAGGTCAGATTTGACCACACTTCCAACTTAAGGTAAAAAGGAACATAAAAGTTCTGATAAAGTTAGAAATGCATATAAACATGACTAGAAGCCTACTTTAAAAAAAATAAGTTGACAGAAGTCATGAATCAGGCCCACATGTCTGAATAATGCTATGGCATAGTGCATTTATGCCTCTTTCACATCAACTTTAAAGGCAAACTTATACTTGATGCGATCGTTAGCCCCATCCATGTCGGGAAATGGGAGGATTGCAATTATGTCAGAAATAGTCATAATGGATACATCACTCTACTGCTATACATAGCCTAGATAGGCCTAATGATCATTGTTCACTGACTTGGTGCCCAATACACGATATTCAGGAACAACGATGTCTTGTATGATGCACACATATCGAAAAGTTTGTGCTTTTCTTTTTCCCAATTTAAATCAAGCTAGAATGAATTGACCAACTGCCAATATCCCCAATGCCAATGCCAGTGTGTGCCGATGTGTGTGTATGTTTTGTTCCCATTTACCCCACAGATATTAATCCAGTGATAAATGGCTTGTTCCTCTTTACCTATGTTGTTCCTGATTACCCTCATTGTGTGTTCCTCTTTACCATCAAAATTAACTTGTTAGGGTAATGAGGAACATCATTAAATTTAATGATATGCATAAATGTTAAAAAATAATGAAAATCATGATCATGTTGACACAAGAGGTAGGTGACTTTCTATGCATGTTTGTTTAATTTGTGTTAGTGCATTAGCCTGTAAACTAATTGAAAGTAGTAAAAAGTGTAAAAACAATAGCATGATTTTTTACAGGGTGACAAAAAAAATTAAAAAATACTGAACATAAGTAGTAATGCAAGTAATTGTAATTGCCTGGCCATGAACATCAATGCAGCTAAACAGTACAGTAATTTTCATAATTTTGCTTTCAGACGGAAACAAGGGAATGCCACTGTTCCCTATTACCCTTTGTTCCCCATTACCCACATTTAGTTCAGGATATTGGGACATTTTGGACAGTGGGGGGGAAGTAGATGCTGTTTTTCTAGATTTTGAAAAGGCTTTTGATAAAGTCTCGCACGATTTGCTAATGGAGAAGGTTAACAATGTGGTGGGGGATAAAGGAGTGGTGAGGTGGGTTGGAGATTTCTTGAGAGGGAGGTCTCAGAGGGTTAGGGTTGGGGGTACTTTGTCACATAGTATAGAGGTTACATCGGGGGTACCGCAGGGCTCAGTGTTAGGACCTTTGTTGTTTATTATGTTTATAAATGACATAGGGCAGGGAATAACATAAAGAATAAGATTATTTGCAGATGATTGTGTTTTGTATAGAGCAATAAGGGGGATTGAGGATGTTAGGCTGTTGCAGGCAGATCTGGGGGTAATAGAGGAATGGGTCACAGCAAATAAGATGGGTTTGAACATAGGTAAATGTAAGGTGGTTGGTTTCTCGCGAAGAATAATTAAGGTAGGTAGGACATACACTTTAATGGGGGCTGTTATGGAGAAAGTAGGAACGTATAAGTACTTAGGGGTGATGTTGGCAGAGGATTTGGGATGGGGGGATCAAGTGCAAGAAGTTGTTAAGAAGGGAAATAGGGCTCTGGGTTTTGTTATGAGAAATCTAAGAGGGGCCAGCCGGGGGGTTAAAGATCGTGCGTTTAAGGTGCGTGGTGAGACTAGACCAGTCCTGGACTATGGGGCGGCAGCATGGGATCCGTATAAGTTGGGGGAGGTTTTGGAGGTAGAGAAAGGTCCAACGTAGGGCGGCAAGAAGGGTTACGGGAAAGGTTAGGCGGTGGCGGTGGGAAGAGGATGATAAGGGGAATGTAGAGAGAGTATATGACAGTGTCACTGCAATGTTAGGAGAGTTGGGGTGGGAGTCATTAGAGGGAAGAAGAAGGGAGGTTAGGTTGTGCAATATGTACAGGGCGGCTAGGGGAAGTAGGGGGTGGGGGGACATCCGCAATAGGCTACAAGAGGGGCTTTACAGGGGAAGGGGGGATCATTCATGGAAGTTCCAGCGTCAAGTAGTAAGAACGGATCTGGGTCGGTATGGTTTCATGGAAAGGACTGTTAGGGAATGGAATGACTTGCCGGGGGATATTGTAGGTAGTGGGTCTTTAAGGGAATTTAGATCGTTTTTAGGGGGGGACAGTAATTAGGTCTGGGGGGAGTGAGTGGTTGCCACCGGGCGGAAGGGCCCATTTGCAACCGTTATGAAATGTTATGTTATGTTGTTATGTTATGTTATATGTTACAGCAAAAAAGGGCGACGACAACCGAAAAAGGACTTTCGTTTAAAATAGCAACGTTAAAGGTTTTGGAAGATTTTTTGTTACCAAAACAGCAAAAAGGACGACGACATTTAGACCTAGGCCTACCAAAAAGGACTATCGTTTAAAATAGCGATGTTAAAGGTCTTGATGTTTTTTTGTTGTTACTAAAACAGCAAAAAGGACAACGGAAGGACGACACTTTTATTACGGCGCGCCTTTACCAATCAGATCATTGACCGTACGAATAATTTTGCACTAGTCGTACGGCTGACCGTGCGAATATCCACAGCCTTTTTTTTACCATTCTATTTGCCATTTGGGTCCATGTTTTTTTCTGCAAATGATTTCACTACATTCGGCCCCGTCGCAAACACAATTCTAGATGATAAAAGGGTTTAAAAAGTGCTTATGGGCCTAGTCCTAGCCTATTTTACGGAAAGCCTTATCTCTACACCCACACCTCTGACGTGTAGGTAGGCAGCCTAAAAAGGACTTTTGTTTAAAATAGCAACGTTAAAGGTTTTGGAAGATTTTTTTGTTACCAAAACAGCAAAAAGGACGACATTTAGGCCTAGGCCTACCAAAAAGGACTCTCGTTTAAAATAGCGATGTTAAAGGTCTTGATTTTTTTTGTTGTTTTACTAAACGAAAAAAGGACAACGGAGCGACACTTTTATACGGCGCGCCTTTATCCAGTATCATATCATTGACCATTACTAATAATTTGCACTATAGGGCCTAGCCTAAGGCCTACCTAGTCGTCGGCTAGAACCGTTGCGAATATCCACAGCCTAAAAAAAAACTGTCCATACCAAACCCGAAAGGGTAAATTCTTCTCGATGGTATGCCCCGAACTTTTAAACACTGTTATTTTTCATTAAAAACAATTCACCTTTAACGTCGCTATTTACAAACGAAAGTACTTTTTCCTTGAAAGTGTTTTATATTTTAATTAGCAACGTTAAAGGTTTTGTGAGGTGGAGTTTTTTAGTGAAATTTTTGTACTGTTCGCCATGTCGGCGTAGTGTTGTTAAGTTGGGCACAGATATAAGTACAGTTGGTGGTTGGGGCATACCATCCGAAAGACAGTACCAACCGAAAGCTAGGAGGTCTACTAAGGTGGACCAGCTCGTTTTATAACGTGCAGGCCACTGTGAGCCTAGGTGACCCAAGTCCTAGGCCTAGCCGGCTAGGCCTAGCCTAGGCTACACACAACCCAATTTAAGGCCTAGGGGCCTAGGGCATAGGCCTAGGCTAGGGCCCTAGGCCTACTAGCCTAGGCCTAGGCTAGGGCCTAGCTAGTAAAATCAGGACGTTAGGTAAAATTTGGGCCTACTTACACGAAATTCTTCACAGCAATTCGTACTATGATTCCCTTCATCGTCAAAAAACGCCCCGGCGTCTTGATTGAAAACGAAGGCCCAACCTTTGAGCTAGGGGGCTAGGCTAGGCCTAGGGAGTCTCTAGGGCCTAGGGCCTAGGTAGGCTCAAGACAGCAAGAAGTTAAGAACTAAAAGGCGTAAAGCCAAAGCTAGCCCAGAGAGAGCTTACATAAACTCTGGAGACAAAAGGAAATTCTATAAACGAGGCACAATCACAATGCACAACTCTACAAGTACAACAACAAAAGACCACGCATTCGTCACGATGTTTTTGCGCGCAAACAACTTCCTCGAAGCAAAGATTAGTCATGTGACTAATCTTTGCTCGAAGCTTTTCCACCTGTTTTCCACCCACTCTCCCGAAGTGGGAAGTGGCGCAGTATATCCTGCATCTCGACCACTCTAGTAAAACACACAGCCTTCTAATAGAATGGCGGCAAGATATGAAAAGTGAAATGAGACATAATTGGATGAGCGAAGCGAAGACTTCAATTTCACTTTCATTTTTTTTTATAGCTCAGGTGTTTTGTTTTTGTTAGTTTTTTGTCTGTTCGCTCTCTACCAGGCAAACGTTTCATATATGGGCAAATTTATCATCATTCACGACACCGTTACCCGACTGGCCGCGAAAATATTTCACGGACTTCGGATAATTTTAAATCTAAAGTACCTACAAAAAAACCTTTAACGTCGCTATTTAAATCTAAAGTCCTCAAAACCTTTAACGTCGCTATTTTTAAAATCTAGAAGTTGTGTAAATAATCAGTCATTCCTATCAATCTAGCCCACGTTTTTGCAAACAATAACACCAAGTCGAAAAAAGTGTAAAGGCGCATGCGCGCAAGTCCGATGTCCGTGACCTGAGCCAGCTGCCTATTATTGCATCTCATCCCTATTATCACCAAGATTAGTCCATGGTGCAGATTATCAAACCAGAAGATTAGCACACAATGACTATCTTTATTATCACGAGATCGGATCAAAATTGAATCGATTTTTTTTAAATCGAATCTACTGAATCGATCTAAAAAGATCGATTAATCGTATCTAGTGAATCGATTAATCGAATCATTCGATCTCTAGGAAGAAGATGTGATGTGATACGCCATTGCTTAAAAACTCTGGAAACTTTTCGGAAATTTGGTTGGTTTTTTATAGGTAAGCTAATGAAAAATTGTGGTGTGTATTGCGAAAAGCACCTTATTGGTTTGGTTATATCGTTTAAAAACCCTTACTAGCTTACTTTACGCGATCCCCCCCCTATGGCCAGACCCTAGGGGCTAGGTACTGTAGGAGCTATACAATTCATGAATGGAATTTGAGGTTAGGGTTTTTAGCACAGATAGGGAACCCACACGGGTGAGGGGGGGGGTTACGGGGGGTCGCACAATCTCGGGAGCGGCGGATCTTACTGGTGGACCATGCCTGCCTGCTCCCCTCTTTTCGCAGTTGCCGCCTGATGAACGGCCCCCCCCCCCTTCAACAAATATCACGCTGCTAACTTTTGATACTATTCATTATTTCGGCACAACGTAAGAGGAATAATTTTAGCAAACATATCATTTCTTCTTCTAATTAGCGATTATTTCGATTTTTTTTGTAAAAAGGCCTGTTAGCTTTGTTATATGGAAACAATGTAGCGCAGTAGATAAATGACAAAATTATCACATCGTTTTAAGTCTTTCAACTTTCATTGACACAAACTCTGTCAGGCGATTTCAAGAATTCTCATCTAAATAATGCGATCTTAACTAGTCTAGCATAATATAAATAAACTTTCTTTGCGATATAAAAGAAATAGTCACGAGGTAGCGAACATGTTATCACATAGCGTGCAATTTTCTTCACGGTCATTTGTCCCCGTCATCGCCGCTCAAAAGGCGGCGTATTTTAGATTAAAACACATACCATCGTTTGTACCCTATCCTATAAATTTTCGTTCTGTGTACCTATTCCTATCTAAAAGTTTATTATTCTGTCTCAAACAGTCCCGAGATTTTTTTGAAAGCGGTCTTGTCCAATCCGATCACTAGATTTTTGTCATTGAAGTTGTTTTATTACATTTCATAAAAACCAAGTAAGTCTTAAATTTTATTTAATATGTCCAATCCGAATATAACAAGTTTAACGTGCCGTGGTAAAAATTCAAAGTAATCGCTATTAGAAGCTGAATGATATATTTGCTAAATTTTTCCTCTTAAGTTTTTCCCCAATATGATAGGATAAAAGTTGGAGCTGTAAGTTTGTGCGACGTTCGGCGCGCGTCCACTTGCGAACCGAGGGTAAACACCAACTACGTCACCCAAAATCGGGGAATAGAGGGGTATTCTCCGTTTTGAGCCCGACCGTGGACACAACCATCGGTTTCGCAGTGGCCGCCTCTGAACGTCGCACAACTTTATCACGCTCTAACTTTATCCTATTCATTATTGGGAAAAACTTAAGAGCAATAATATTAGCAAATATATGCATTCCTTATAATAGCGATTACTTGATTTTACACGGCCGTTAATTGTTATTTCGCTGTAACATATTAAAATAAAATTTAAGACTTTTTTTTTTATTGTTTTATTTATGAATTTATAAACAACTTCAATTGACAAAAATCTAGTGGATCGATTTTGACAAGACGCTTTCAAAAATTCATCGAACTGTTTTAGACAAGAATAATAGACTGTCTAGATAGAAGTGCACAGAACGAAAATTTATAGCATAGGGTAAACGCATGGTATGTGTTTTTCATCTAAATACGCGCTTTTGACGTGCGTGAGCGTGAAAAACCGCACGCTACGCTTAATTTCGGGGGGGGTTCTGTGGCTTTTTCTATCGAGAAATTTATTTATTTCTTGTCTAATTAGTTAGATGCATTTTAGAGAGAATTCTTTTTGATCCGATCAGTAGTTTTGTGTAAATTGAAGTTGAAAAGACTTAAAGATTTTGATAATTTTTTCTTTATAATGCTACATGTTATAAAAGAAAAGGGTTTCTCAAAAAAAAATAAGAAAATGATAGTTTGCAAAAATATTATCCTTTTAAGTTTGTCCAAATAATGAAGTATAAAAGTTATAGCGGAATTGGGGACCCCGTCATCAGGCGTCAACTTCGAAATGAGGATGCTTGCCATCAGTAAGACCCGCGCCAAGCTGTGACGCATGTGGGTTCCCTATTCCCCGAGACAAGCAAACGACGGAAAAACAAATCAAATAAAAGGACGTTTTCAATTCGGTAAACCGTAGAGAGCGGACGTGGGTATGGCAATACCCCCCTAAAAAACCCTTTAACGTCGCTATTTTAATTATAAAGGACTTCAAGGAAAAGTCTTTCGCTTAAAAAAGGACGTTAAAGGTAAAGAAGGTACTTTAGATTTAAAACAGCAACGAAAAGGGTTTTTAGGTGAGTTTTTAGCCGCTATAATACCCAGTCCGTTTGTACGGTTTACCCTAAATTCTGTTTGGTCTCATTATGGTTTTATTATTATGTTTGGGCTCATTATTTGTTTGGGGTTCGTTGAAAATACCACATAGTGTCATTCTAGAACAGGCGGCCCTCGGGAGTTGATCGAAAATTTCCCAAAATCCGTTGAGTAGGCCCTACCCAAGAAGTTATTAAATGTGGTAATAAATTAAAATAAATAGTACAGAATCAAATTTGATAGGAAATGGAGGGTATGTAAAACACTTTAATAACGTCCGCCATGATAAAGACCTGAATCTAGTGTGCATTTCGATTCTTATTCTTATTCCCGATTTCAATCAGTCCGTTTGTGGCGTGACTATTCGGAGCTATTTGGGGACTCACGGTGAAACGGGTATTGAGACGAATCTGAGTAAATGAGACCTAGATTAAGGTTTTCCCCACTTTTCATAAGGTCCTAAGTTTTTAATAAATTTTGTTTTTCGAATTGTATTTAATTTATTTAGTTTATTATCGCGTTTAAAGCATCAATCAGTGTAAAATATTTTGGGAAGTGTAGGCCTACATCTTGATTCCGATGGTTCGAACGTACGGAAAAAGTTAAAACTTGGTGGGGTTCCCTGTCTTTCCCGGGAAAAGCTTTTTTTGTGCATGTGTCGTAAGTTAACATGGATTAACTTTCTTCCCGTTATCGTTACGGGCAATGTGATCGGCCTAGTTGGCCTATATTTTTTAAAGGGGTAGTTTTCTTTCCATCCCCCCTAGGCTGAGTGGCGATTAGACCAAAAGGTGACGCCCCCTGAAACTTAAATAATTTTGGTGCAAGCTAGGGTAGGCACCGCAGCAGGCAGCTGTCGCAGAACACTGGGGCACCTTATACGCAAGCAGATTTTGGGCAAAGGGAGTGATATGAAGTTAAAAAAAAGTTTAATCGGGGGGGGGGGGGGGGTCTTTTTCGGTTGGTGGGCCCAATTTTTTTAAAAACACTTTTCCCCATTAAAAAACAATCGGAAACCACGTCATATGAGAAAAAATAAAAAGCGACTCATATTAACAATTTATTTAGGCCACATTGGTTCGTTGAAAATCCCAAAAATATCCTTGAAATACCAATCAGATTTTTTAGACGAAATGCCCAATTCACTGTTTTTATGTTTCCCCCATTTTAGAAGTGATTTACGCTTAGGCCACGCCTCCTTTAATTTTGGATGAGCGTAGAAAGCGTAGCGAGCGAAGCAAAGATTCTATTTCATAGGGGGTACAGGGAGTACAAATCGTAATGTTTTTTTTTTTTTTTGAGGCCTATTTTTGTCGTCTGTTAACACGTTTCCGGCTAAACCGATACCCCAATTGGATAAAATTTTTTCCTGAAGCCCTTTGAAACTCAAAAATAAGACGCCAGTTTTTTAGCGAAATTTGAAAAATTTATTTCTCATAAAAATCGCAATTTTAGATTTCTTTTTAATTTTTAAAAACTTCTCCGATTTTTAACAAATGGGCCTACATCCTTTTTTCGACTGTGATAAATTTTTTCACAAAACCCTAGATTTTATGGATTAATATATGTGGAAATTGAGGCAATAAAATGTTATTTCTTTAAAAATCACAATTTTACGATTTTTAGTTAAAAAAATTATGCCATCCAACAACGCGCCTGAAAAAGCTTTTAGCCCCTGTAGGCTACTTAGTGTCCCAAACCTTTTTCACTTAAAACCACCTACAACCCCTTTTAAACGTGCTATGCTTTTTTAAATTAAAGGATTTTGAAAAAAGGGCCCAATAGGATTTTTGTTTAAAATAGAGACGTTAAAAGGTTTTGAAGTTTTTTTTTTGTACATAACAGAAAAAAACGGATTATTCAATTTTGATTTTTGATTATGTTCTTTTTTAAGGGTTAGGCCTACTTGCAGTGAGTAGGCCTAAACACATAAAGAGGTGGGTCTACCCGGGTAAAACCTCATATTATACCCTAATTTAACTAGGCCTATAAAACAAAATGAAAGAAAATTTAGTGAATTTTTTAATAAATATCATTTAAAGTTGTTTGTTATTGTTTTTTTGGAGAAAAAACAGTTTTTAAAAGTTGGACCGACCAACCAAAAAAGTCCCGGTTTTTGGGTAGGCCTGAAACCATTAAATTTGGTTGAGGGAGAGCGTGAGCCCATTTCTTTCGGGGCGAAAATTTGGTTGAAACATTTTAAAAATCACCCCTTTCAGGATTTTAGTTACCCCCTACAGGGTCAGCTATGCATTTCTCGATAAAATTTTCGTCATTACCCAAGTTGTTTATGTTTTACTGTTTTTCAGCCATTTATCTCCGAAATAGGCCTAGTTGGGAAGGATCAAAAACTTTCCGGCAATTGAGGTGTTCGGGGTGTGCCCCAAAATGTATTTTTTGGTTTTACTTTGGTTGAATCAACTAAAAATCGAAGGCGTATGAATCAATTCTCGATAGGCCTGGGCTTTTTATTTCGAACCTTTTCCGAACCGCCCACGAAACCCAATTTCGACGCGGAAAATCCCATGTTAAACTTCCGAATTTTATCAAAATCAGAAATCGCCCCCAGAGTTTATAGGCCACATATTTGGTGCAAAACAATCAAAAATGAGAAAAATAAAACCTTTCCGAAAGACACCAGGGCCCCTAAACCTAGGTCGGAAACCAATTCCTTGCGGCCGAGATTGTACTTTGTCATACAGTTGCCCCGGACTGCCGTGCTGAATTCAATTTTTGAGGTTTAATTTTAAAAGTTAAATGGGCCCTAAAAAAAAGTAAAAGCAAAAAACATTAATACAATTTTAAATAGTAGCATAACTATTAATAAGGGGGGAGCTGCGGCAAGGGTCGAACCTCACTACGAAGAGGTGGTCAAATCCCGACTTTTTGACAAGTTACAAGTAGGGGCCTACATACAATATCAAAAAAAATATCTGGCTTTTCGGTTTTTTTATTTGGTTTAAGGGACGCGAAAAACCCGTTAGGTCATAAGCGCCACTCAGCCTAAGGGGGAGGGGGGGGGCCCAGTGGTCAGAACCAGCCAGGGTATTGGAGGAAGGGGGGTTTTTCTCACGTCGCGGTCTCATCGTCTTTGTCATCGTTCGTTGTGCGTTGTCACTCGCGGGGGGTCGTAAAGGGGAAAAAGGGGGAAAGGTCCCCGACGATGATTCCCAGAGTGCCTCTATTTTCAGGGTGTAAAATACTCCCCTACCTTTATATAGTGATGTTTGCGAGGTGGCTTTTTCTTTGAAATGCCTTTTACGATGGCAGAGCCAGTCGGGGCCCAATTCTACCCCGGGGCCCCCAGCGGGCTTTTCGGTAATTTAAATCTGCAAAAAGTGGGGGATGGCAAATGGGAGCGTGCAAAAAGGGGGTTAGAACCTTTTTTCAATGCCCCAAGCTTTATTAGTTATTTTTTATATTTTGAATGTTTGTTTAATATAAATTTGATAGGGCTATAATTTTTGTTTGATTCATGATGTGATATCATGTTTTGAAAGTAGGTATAACTACTTTTGAAATCCAGCTTGGCGTTAGTCACGGGGAAAATGATATAACTTTTAGGGCACAAGCGGATAAAACGCGCTTAGCTTTTAAGTGGCTGTATCAAAAAAAAACGGAGGGTTAATTAACGGGACCCCCCAAAAAAAGAGACTTCAGTGAAAAATTTTTGTTTGACAACAAATTTTAATCTTCCATTGATTTTTGGGGAGGCGGGAAAACACAATATTCGAAAAAAACCCTCGAAAATACCTTATCCCGGCTACATACTTGCGCCAACAAAACATACAAAACCCTTTAACGTTGCTATTTTAAATATAAAGGCTTTCAACAAAAAGTTTTTTTGTTTGAAATAGCCGTTTCGCAAATATCACAAAAATATCACATAAAAATGAAAAAAATCAAAAAGTAGATAGTCATAAGAAATATTTGATCGTTATCCCAGAAACGTTTCGAGTTTTAAAGGGCCCCCTCCAATTTGCATCAAGATTGCATAATATGCCGTTTGCCCGGATGGCGAAAAACAGACAAAAAAATAAAAAAAAAAAACACCAAGCTATTTTCGGGGGGGAACGTAAGTGAAAAAAAAAAAGTAAGGAAATTAAGTCTTTGTTTCGCTCAAAAAAAAATGTTGATTTAAAAAAAAATGCATTTTTTCTCTATTTTGAGCAACAAACACAAGAGTTCTAATGATATTAGGCAAAGTTTTCCTTAAAAAAAATTGATTTAGATTTTGAAACGCAAAAGTATTTGTCGTCACCAACTTGAAAGTTTTGAAACATGAAGTAGGCTATTGCAAATTTTAAATCGAAAAAATCTGTTTTGAATAAAAAAGTGGTTTTAAATTCAAATAGGGCTAGGCCTAAATCTTTTTTTTAAAAATACAAATCAAAAAACAATCCATGGCACAATGGCCTAGTGTTTCCAAAAGGAATGCAGTTTTAAAATTTGTTTTTGGGGCATAATTTCTTGTCTAGCTCAGCGTGACCCCCCGCACCATACGCCCTCCACCTTTACCACTTAAGACGAAGCATCTGCATTTTTTGGGTTTAAAGCTAGTTATTTGTTTTTTTATTAGATTGGGCTGGTTAGGAAAATTTTGGTATTATTTATTATTTTAGACGATTTTCGGGTCTATCTTGTTGACGTTTTGAGGAGGCCAGTGGCGGCCGTGAGTTTTTACCGGGGAGGTCGCAGGGTTTAACAATTTTGGGTGTTGCATTGCGGAGCTCTACGGGGTCTGGGGCGAAGCCCCAGCCGCGGAGGCAAAAAAAATTTTGGGGAAATTTTTTCCCTAAGATACCCGAGTCGATCTGAGACAGGTAGGCCGGGCTCTGGTCCCCCTTTTTGAGTAAAGTATAGAAGTTTTTATTAAATTTATTATTTTTTTGAGTAATTCAAAGCACAATTTAAAAAAAAATTATAAAATTGATTCAGTATTTATACATTTTCGAGAGGGTTATAATATATTTTTTTTTTATTGAAGTCTTTTGTAAAATTTTTTAAATCTAGAAAAAAAAAAATTAAATGGTATTTAGAGAAACATACATATTTTATACCTTAAATAAAACATTTAGGCCATTTGAATTTGAAGGCATCGCCTGTTTTAGCACTGCAAAACTTGTAATTTTAATTTTTTGGTTTAAAGTCAGGTTTCCCTCGATCAGTTTTTTTATTGACAACATCGCCAATGCACATAGACGATCTTGACTCATGGTGTTCCTCAAAAAAGTCATGAAAAAAAAGTCAAAAAGTCCAGAAAATGACACTTCCAGGTTATTTTCCAAAAGCAGTTGTAACAATTGAATTGGGCCCCTTTGTTTCCGGAATTCCATTTTTTGTGTACAAATAGATTAATTCTTACGTGCTTTCACGTTGTATCACAGGATATATTGTTGTGGCAATTTCCAACTCTTTGACTGGAAACTTCTGCAAAGTTGAGAAAACAAGGCGAATCGTACTTATAGCCTCCAGGTGGTCAGAGAAATGAATCTACCCCATAGTTTGGTTTATTATACGCCACACTTCTTAGCAGCAACAAACTCTGTTTGTTTCGTTCGAGCGAGGGATTCTTATGTTCTCTTCTCCGACGGGAATTCTATTTTTTGAATGATTAAATAAATTGAAGTTGCCGCTTTACCGGAGAGCATCAGAGCCCTTTTGAAATTGGTTATAAAAAAGTCCACGTGGGCATCCCCGCCGGAAAAAAAATTTTGCCAGAAGGGAAACTCGGGGCGTTCATGGTTTCAAAAAGTCCTGCAGCTGTCCCAAAAGTTGCTTTACGTGACTTAGGTTGTTCATAACCTTTCAAAACAACTTATCAAAAACATCTTTGTTTCGTAGACAAAAGAAAAGTTCTTATATTGAAGTTCCAACGTGTTAACGCGCCCGGAATCCTTGGACCAAGTTATTAATTCCCCAAGTCGCTGAGGTACCAAAAAACCCCAGGAATTCCAGAAGACTGGAGAAAAAAATACGAGCTTTCGTATTTTGAGACAATGCACTTCATTATGAAAATTCAGTGGGGTGAATAGCAAGCACGTAATAAGCAGATTTACAATCGCAAATTTTCTTCTGAACACCGTTGATGCACCATCATGACGGGCCCCCATTTTATAACTCTGTGCAATAGTTGCTGGGGTGTTTTCGAGATGAACGTGCGTTCACTAAGAATGCACGCCCACAATGTTTGCATCTTGCCCACCTGGTTAAAATACCCCCCCAAAAATTTTTTCTCTACTGCCTTTCCCCCCTTCCCTACCGATAAACAATAACCATTGCATTTTTTTTGGATAGTCTGTGGTTCATTTGCCATTCGGAAGAAATGAGCATCTTTTATCTCTGCGTTATTTGTTCGCGGACCACTTTAAAATACAATTATAATTATTTTGTATAGTTTTGAAGTCCCCTGAAGACAGAGAAATTTTTTAAATGACTTTTCATTTGCTTGAGTCAAAGGGCACTTTTAAATCATTTGGGTGAAATTGCCCGGATTTTTTAGTCTTCGTTTTTTCAGTCCCCGAAAGCAAGTTCAAAACCCCAAAATTTAACACAATCGATTTCTTTGAAAGAATGTTTGTTTTCGTAATTGTTGATGGCAGTTCAATGATGCTGAACCTTTTCAAGTGGAGCAATATTAACACGACCTAGCATGGCCAAGTCTACCTCATTTTTCACGTGCTTTTCAGAGAAACGGTTTTCTTATTTTTATCTGAAGAGGTTTTTTAAAAGGACGTACCATCCTCATCCCTGGTGCATACCGCCAAAAACAAGCACGGAAAAAAAAAACAGTTGTTTGTCGCAGCACAGCCGCAAAACACGGGTGTTAGCAAAACATTCGGATTTTAAACACCTTTCGTAGACTTTATCGCGGCCTTCCCGACCCGATTAACTTTTATTATTGGTGTCGACGACCATTTGATTTTAACAGTATTTTTCTTTCATCGATAGAGTACCAAATGAACATGTTTTTAAAATTGAAAGAATTTTGCACTGCGTTCATCTTGATTATAAATTTTTTGCGACCATACGAAGCCATAGCTTGCCAGGTTTCGAGTTGGGCAGCGAAAAGTCGCTGTCGCGGGAACTGGCTGGTACGGGAAAAGGACTGTAGACAGTGCAGACCCCAAAAACAGGCAGTATTTTCAACACAACCCTCCCCGGGATTTCGACCCGCCACCCGCTCCCCGCCTTAGCCTTACGCTTAGGGTGAGGACGCCCAAAAACGCAGACCACAGTTCACCCGGGACAGAGTTCCCGAGCGGGCGGCGTTCAAAAAGTGCGCATTCAAATGTGATCGCATCATAAAAATATTTTAAAGGAAAATTTTAATTTTTTGAAACACATTTTGCGCAATAAATTTTCATTTTTTAATAAAACGTAATTTGTGGGAAATTTATAATATTAAATGATGGACAATTGCCAGGAGGGTGCAGCCTGCGCCCTCCCTACGAGCCGCATGGGAGGCCTTTTATAGTTGTAAGGAAAACAAAATTTTTTTTTTTAATTTTTGAATTGTAGTAGGACTAGGCCTAAATGATAATAAAAACATTTTACAGTGTCTACAGAGTTTGCAAAGATGAGATAAGAGCACTTTTTAACCCCCTTAAAATTGTATTCAGGACACAGTAATGGCCCCCACAATGCCCTATGCTCACTACTAGTGATGTTTTGGGTTTTAATTTAAACAATTGGACGCACTTTAATAAAAAAAATACGAAAATTTTTAAAAAACCCTGGCATGCTTTTTCGGTAGGCCTATAGCAAAAATGTGAGAATTTTTCTTTTGCATAGGCCTAGGCCCTCTTTTCTTTTGCTTGAGTTCTCTAATGAGTTAGCAGAAGTTTGAAAGAAAAATAAGAAATACTGGCTGGGAATTTCCCCCCCCTTTTTCATTCATCCCCAACTTTAAAAAGCCCTACAAAAAAACCAATGGATCGAGCTTTGAAAACCCCTATAGGGACGATTAAGGTACACCAATTTAACATGGTGCCCCGGCACATTTTGCTGGTGCTTTCTAGTTCTTTGGTTGTGAAATAAATGTATCAAAAAAGTTTGTAACCCCGGGGTATGACCCGACCTGGGGTAAAAATAACGAAGTAACGGTTACGTAAAAGAAATTACTTTTTCAGTAACGAAATTACTTTTTTCAGTAACGAGCCCCTAAAATTTTTTTAAAATTTTCTCAAAGAAGAAAGAGTAATTTTACTTTTATCATTGTAATTTGGCATTTGTAACGCGTTTTCTTTTTCCCCCGGGCCCTGCCTTGTGTATCAAAATCAGTCACGGGCCAGTGCGCCCGCTGCCTTTTACGTATCGCCCGCTTGAAAAATGTGCATGTGCATGCGCATTCCGACATTTCTAGTCCCGGTTTTTTTCAGAACCTAGCCAGTTTATTTTGGTACTTCGCTATGACGAGCGCCTGACGACGTAATTATCACTTGACATCAAACATTCAAGTCTGGCAAATAAACGATAGTAATTTTAACTGTGTTAGTTACAACATTTTGCTAGTTAAACATTTCGCCGATAGATGTCACCCCGTTTAAAAATAAAATTTTCTATAATCTATACGTCGATATCTACCCAAATCTCTGTGATAGGCCTCCGCTGGTTTTGAAGTGTGGGCGTGGATAACACCCTTCTGAGACCCGCCTCGGTAGCAAAGCACTTTCGTCATATGCCGCCGTCAATACATTTTAAATTAAAAAGTAATTTTTGAAAGTAATTTCACTACTTTTTTTTTTAAAAATAACGAATTTTATTACTTTCTTTGGAAAAAATAACAAATAGTAATTTAGTTACATTTTTGGGTGAAGTAATGAGTAAGTAATTTTATTACTTTTTAAAAGTAAATTTCCAGGGCGTGTATGACGAAGTGTATCAGGTGAAGCTTTTCATCTTTTTTTCGTGCTACCTTCACATAGGAAGTAGTGAGAAAAGGAACATGAAGCGTAGCCGCGGTGGAGGTGATGCAACTACGTGGAATTTTTGCCGTTTTCTTGCATAGATGTAATATAGCAAAGCTATTCTATTTCTAGTTTGCATACGTAGTCCCATCCCCCCCCCTTTTAAAATATTTATTTAGGCCTTACAGTAATATAAAGTCGAGCTGTAATTTGAAAAAAACGTGCTGTATGTGTAGTGCAATATGTGTGGCAGCTTGCGTGACAGTAGAGAGAATAGTCGACACGTGTTTTTTAAAGTTTAAGTTGTCTACGGGTCTCCTTGGGTGGGGGCAAGAGGCGGACAACGCACACAAGAAGAAAAGAGGCGATCAGTCAAGAAGCACGCTGGAGCCCGGGGGTAGACGGGAAGGCTGGTGCACTACCACTCTTACAATAACAGTTTATTTGACTCAGGTAGGCCAATAAAAAGACTAATTTAAAAACAGGTATTATGGGTCATATCATATAAATTATTTTAATGAGGGCTAGGCCCCGATAAGTTCATCAAGATAAGGGTAAGTGCCCTCGACAATTTGAACTCTGATAGTTTGAAATTGGAAAATTTAACAAAAAATTTGGGCCCAACCCTCAATATAGGACTTAAAAGTTTTTTTTATTTGGTTACTTTGAAATTTAGATTATTTTGTTTTTTAAATATATTGAGTCCCAGTTTGAAAAGAGTCATGTTTTTGGAACGTAGTGTAGCCGTAATGTTGGGCGTTACTCGGCGGAAATCCCCGGGTATTATACTTCGTCCATTTTTCCAGCGCTCGATTTTGAGATAAACGAAGGGTGGAAGGTTTCCCAAAAAAGCATGCGTTCACTTGTGATGCCCCGCCGAGTAGATGCACAGTGGTAGACGTGTTTGTCCGGGTTTCGTAGTTTAGTGACGTGCTAACTAGGGGGGTTTGGTAACGGCATGACAGTTTTTATTTTCATTTATCCTTTACAGTAAAACGATTTTTATGTGTTTTATCCCGTGTGCGGGCCGCCCCCAAGGTTTTTCGAACCAATTTACAGTATTGTTTTTATTCATACTGGTGTAGTCTCCCAATTCAACACCTTCCGTTTCACATTGGGAGCTTTTAATCTTTGCAAATCGTAGGCCACTCAAAATTTTACGTCATTTTCGACCCCGGGTCATTTTCTTTGTGTTTGCGATCGTCACGAAATTCGGCGCTTGGTCTGTTTTGTCTAAAAGGGAGTGAACGATCACGATATGTATCGGTATAGTTTGCTCAAGGTGAAACCTTTTTTGCCGCCCCATTCTATCCCCCGGGTGTGTTCCCCGATGTCGAAGTCAAAGTCGTGGTAGAGGCTCCCCCCACGCGCTCTCGCTGTCAATCAGTCAAACGATAGCTCTCTCTTGCTCATACTTTGAAAAGTTTGATGTGCTTTCAATGATACCGAAGTCCAATAATACGTTCAAAAAAAAAATTTTTAAAAAACTTCATTTTTTTTTTTTAAATTTGGGTTTTGGATTTTTTCTAATTTGAATTGCATATTTCAAAAGCTTCTTTTCTTTTTTTCTTTTATTTCAAAGGGACCCCCCCGCACAATATGTTCCGGCGTATATTACAGGTAAAAGGTCTTAGGCCTAAAACTAAGTTTACCTTTTTATACTATCTCACGTAAGGCAGTATAAAACTAACATCATAAAATCCTTAATAAATAGGCTACATTAAAAAATGAGCATAGAATGTTATAAAAAAATTAGGCCTATTTTTAAAAAAAAATTTTAAGGACTGGCCTTGTTATTTTTGAAAATCAGTACATGCACTCGATTTTAATTCGACCTTTTTAAAAAGTACAATTGAATAAAATGCATTTTTCACCAGGTAGGTATAATTTTTTTGTTTTGAGCGTTTGTGTTACTAGCTCGGTCCCTTTGATACCAAACAGGGTTTAAATTTGGGGGTTTTTGATAGAGGGCGTGAATTTTGGCCCCCATTTACTCAGAAAAAAAAGTGTGAGTAATTGCCAGTGGGCCCCCAAACGATTTTTTCCCCGTTTAGGGGTGACCTGGTGCAAAGTTGGGGTTGAATTATTTTCAAATGGACTAGGGGGTGAGCCCAACAAAGTAAAAGGGGGTATTTAAACATTTTGTTTTAAGTTTTATCAATTTATATTAAAAACTAAAAGAGTTTTTTTTTTAACAGGGGTGTCCAGAATTTTTATTTTGAAAATTCGTTAAAAAAGCTAGTACTAAGGTTAGTTGTGATGATTCATCTTTCGGGGATAAGTGATAGAAGGTGAATTTTTGGGTATTTACTCGAAAAATGCAATGAGCATTTTCCGGTGGGTCCGCATCGAAAATGTTCCCGTTTAGGGGTTTTACCATGGTGCAAAGTTGGGGTAGACAATTTTTAAATAGATAGGGTGGCCTTATAAATAAAAGGGTGGATTTAAACAATTTGTTTAAATTAAATGTTTTAAAAGATGGTTTTGGGGGGGAACTTTTTTATACAACATATTTGGGGACTTGGGGAAATTTTTTAATTTGTCTTGGGGGTGGTGGTGGGGACAGATTGTTTTTGAAAGGGGGTTTAGTATAGATGACATTGGACTTTTTGGGTTAGTTTAATTTAAAAAAAGTTGACTTTGAGGAGGGGTTTTTTTTTTGCCCAAACTTTGAACAATGTTTGAAATAGTAAACAACAAGAGATGAAAGTGAGAAGTGGATGAAAGGGTTTTCCTTTTTAAAAAGTGAAAAAGGGAAAAATCAAAATGTTTGGGGAAAGCAAGAAAAAGTAAGGACGGGAGTCCCGTGTACTTCAGTGCCAGTGGGCCCATTTTAAATGTGCAGGAGTCAATGGGAAAAGAATATAGAAGAAAAACAAAAAGGAATGGTGGTTGGGTGCGTGTAAGATCAGGGGGTTGGAAAAAAAGGGAGGAATAGATACAAACAAAGTTTAAGGAACTTGAGGAGAAAGTATACCGTAGCAAAAGAAAGCAGACTTCTCGGCCCTAAAAAAATGGGGGGGGTTTTTGGTA